>VUQK01011478.1:8813-20488 GCA_015106715.1 Bujurquina vittata
GCGCTGAAGCTCCAAATAAAAGAGATTCTCTAAAGATTTACTTACTAACACTTGTTTCAAGTACATTAACGTTTCATTTTTCATTGCCTACATGTGACACAGTTAGATGAAGCGACAAAGCACGTGTTAATTTTTCTGTATGTGTCTTTTCAAGGCACCCAGACACCACCAGCCAAGAGTACCGCGACATTGCTTCCATTCATTTGAGAATGAGGGTGAGCTCTGCACATCAAAACACAACTTTTTAAAGGCTTCCATACTTTAATATAGTCATACACCAGGTTAAAAAAAGGATGCAGCAGGTGGATGAAGTTCAGTGCACTTGTATAACCCACGGCATGCCTGCAGCTGGTGTTAGAAATATTTAAACACAATGTTTCATAGTGTCAGAGTTGCAGCTCTAGTTGGCACGCATCAGTGCTAACTTCACACGTAGTGTATAAAAGTGTATTTGTAATACTAAATAAAGGTGTTGACATATCAACAGTATAGAGAACACAAAAGTGACTGCTGGGAGTCAAATTATGATTCCAGATTCCACACCCCCCACACAATACCACAGACTGTATAGAAAGATGGAAAAGACACCGTGAGCATTCTAGCATTTTGGCCATCATCATCATGTTTTTTTCTTTTTGTTTCTGAAGCTGACAGTGAGGCGCAAAAAGTAGATTTAGCTAAGAAACTGAGACTCTCACTCACTCACTTGAAACTAATAACCAAAATTGTGAACACACCATGAAAGTGTTTACTGAGGTCATAAATCAGTAGAGCAGGAGGGTCACTTTATCACAGACTTCCATACAATCTGACTTGCAGCCAGCGAGAGGCGATGCCGTCTTTACTTTTCAGATTCTGTGGTCATGACTGTCTTTTCTATACAGTCCATTATTATTACCTAAATATAAAAAGAAGAAGAAGAAAAGGCAACAGTACAAAGAACTTTATGGTGCAAATTAAGTTGTTTTTGAACAAGAAATTAGCGCTGAATGAGCAAGCATGAGCATGTCTCTGGAATGTATCTGTCATAGACTGACACATATCCTCTGTGGAAATTTACCATCTATGGACATGGTCTCATTCATGGTGCAACATGCCTTCTAACACAACAGCAACTACACTCTACTATCAATACTGTTGAAGAACAGTAATACTAATGAGCACAACACAAATCTCAACACTGTGGCGGTGCCATTAAGCCATTGTGTTGTTTCATATTTGCAGCTGCTGACATACAGAATGGACATGTCATACGGTCAGATGGGCAGCCTACTGCGCAGCGGCTCCAGGCAGACGCTGTTCGCCAGCCAGCTGATGCGTTATGCAGATCTGTACTCCTCCAACTGCCTCAATCTGCTGCACTACCCCGTAAATTACCTCTTCATGGCTCCTCCTGTGCAGGTTAGTGCTCTCCCCTGTCCAAACATCTACACACAGACACATTTGCCTTTGCTAATTTTATCATGGTGGTCTCCGTTCTCTTGCAGATGCCCCACGAAGTTATTTCTGAGAGCTCTGCAGACTTTGCTTCATCAGTGTGCGCTGTGAACAACCCTGCTACCACAAACAGAAACTGAGGTAAGAGATGTTTATGATAAAGTTTCTTTTTACTCTACATTTGGTAATGTTTAAACAGCTGTTAAATACCTAATGTTTCTGCACTGCAGTGACAGCAGACTCAGATGACGGGGATGAAGATGCTACAGAGGGATCCTGTGATGTGCATCCTCTTGTCATGAACAATTCTCAGTGCTGAAGATGGCTGTTCGCACCCATGCACATACGAAGGGTTTATTCCAAGCCTGAGGTGCACACATTACCAAAAAATAACTTCATGCTCCACCTGCAGAGTGCGGCTTGGTATGTCGGCATAACTCAAGCGCAGTGACAGTTTAGGGTTTAAAGCAGAAGCAGACTCAGGGTTACTGTGGAGCGCTTTTACATCTAGTTTCAAAGGTTAAAAGTTTTAAAGGTTTGTACACTAAAGTAAAGCTACTAAATAAGCATATAAGTCAGTTCCATGTGAGGCTTAGAGAAATAATATTCACACCGGCTTTTCTTTTGTATAAAGAGGCTGCAGTGACAGTTGTTTACAAGAGCAGCCTGCACGTCTTCTGGGCAAATACAGATCACTTTTTAAATACAAGCATTACTCCTAAAGCTCAGCAACAGATCAATTAAACCAGGACTGAGGATATCCTTTAGATGCAAATTGGAGGAAAACCAACTTCTATTGAAATGTTTTTTGCTAAATTGATCTTTTAAAATTTTTGCATTGTGCATTGAATCTTGCCTCCACCGGGTGGCGCCTGATCCCCTCTGCGGTACACCTGAGGAATGATTCTTGTGTGGCTTAATGAGTGTATATTCATACCCACAGCAAATAGTTTTATCTGCTTAAACAGACACTTAATCTTCCGAAAAAGCCTTCATCACTTTTTATAACAGACGCTTATAAGGATCAGCTGCACGCCCCCTACTGATTTAAACCTATTTTAAATCTATCAAAGCAGAAGTAGATGTTAATATCAGGAACCTCCAGCTGGATCTGCATTCATCAACAAGAGCGTTAACAGATGTGATACAACACTTAGATACACTCACAAATCTGTGTAGTTCTGCAGGATACAGGACACCTGAACCTTTATCATTTCACCTCTTGTGTGTGTCCCACAAGCACACATACACAGACACACATTTTCTCCTCTTGTTAGGGGAGGAAATCAGCACTCAAGTGTGATTATGGGTGACTGCTGCATAGTGTCGCCGTTTTCACGCTGCGCTCCTGTACAGACGGACGAATCGGTGACATTTCACTCTGATAGACAACATGAGCTTCATAGTAATGTGCTGCTCGTGTTGTTTATTTATTTATCTTCTTAACTAATTGGAGGATTAGTCAAGATGAAGAAATCTCTCTGTGTGAGGAAACGGCTTAAAGTTAATCTGACTTAATCTGAGCCCATCACTGTGCTAAAAGCTTTGTTTTAAACTCTCAATGTGGTTGATTTTTAAAAAAGAGATCTTTAAGTATGAGTCATTTTTAGATAATCCCAGTTCAACTTTTTTCTTTTTGATTTCCTGCCAGTGAAGGTCTTCATATTTTAACACTTTAGCTGCCTGCTGCATTGTTTTCAGCTCAGCCATGAGAGCTAAATCCAAAACTCGCTGCATTTATCAGTTCCTCCTGCCTGTGAACACACACACGAACATTTCCTCGATGATTTCACTTCTTGTATCGGGGCTATTTTGGTTTATTTGGACTTCTGCCTGACCATTGTCTGTTGGTCACCTGTGTTTATTGTTGCTGTTTCTTGAGTCATTCCATTCCCTTTGTCCTGTCATATTTTCTCACCTGCACAAATCATTTCATCTCTTCTGTTTAATCTGTTTTTAAATGAATTCATTTTGTGAGAATAAACCACACACAGTGTCTTTTGCTGTTTGATGTTCAGTGAAACTAAACTGAACTGAAAAAAAAAGGCTCCCATGATAAATTTGTTGTAGTGCTAAATTTTCATTTTGTCATTATTTCATTGCATCAGCACATAATGCGCAATTTGTGAATATCTCAAAGTCACCAGTTGCTTGTGCACTACAGCTCCTGTCCTTTGGATGGCATTAAATTGCCTCTCTGCAGCAGAGATGAATCTTCAAAGAGGGTTAAATGATGGGACAGTCAGCACATGAGCAGAGAGGCTGCATCTTCATTTTTATCTCAGCAGCAAAGCAAAGAGATGAGAGAAACTAGAAGTTCTGGTTTGTAAACATTGCAGCTCTGATATTTAATATGAAAACAAAGGATTGCTTTCTGTTCTCAGTGCAGTAAATTGTGGTGCAAAGATTTTGAAAGTTGCTGAAATGGCAAAGGGATGATATAAAATAGAAAACTTGTTCCCTACCAAACATACAAATATTTCTTTCTTATACTCGCTATTCTCTTTCAGCTCAGCAGAGAGCTGACACAGATTTTTGGCGGCACTCGTGTCCACTTTTCTTTACAAACACAGGCTTAACAATCAAATCTGCCCTGTACAGTGAGCAATACACACCACCCTGCTCCGTGATATAAGAGCTGTGAATAATAACTATTTACCTTTAAAATAGTGCAGTAGCTGATCTCCCTTTGATAGCCCAACTATGGTTAAATGGAGGAGGACGAGTGTCAAACTTCATTTAAATTTCACAATGATCCACAATAGGCTTGGCACGTTATAAGATTTTCACTTCATTATCATGATCAAGCAAAATTCATAATGAGGATTTTATTATGATAACTGAGGAAATATTGAACAAAAGTAATGCTGTCAGTCAAATTCATGATGTTCATTTGTTGTTGGGTTTTTTTTTTGGGGGGGGGGTGGTTGTGGCGGGAGAGGCTTTAACTCTGATTTTATAAAAGCATTAAAAAGGATCAATTAGATATATATTTACAATACTGCAATACTGTTCCATATATACCACTGACACAGCATAGTCATGATCAATGCAGGGTTGACATAGCGCCGCAGCCCAACAACGACAGCACGCGTGCCCTCCAGAGGCTTCGTGCTTTACTAAAACATAGCTGCTAATGTGCTTTTGATTGGGGGCCTTCTTAACTGTTTATTGCATGTATTACAGTGTTAAAGGATTATGTCACCAAAATCCAGCCCACTGAATGGCTTTCCAAAGTGTGAAAAATTGCAAAGAAACCATTAGTCATCGCAATTATTCACCGTTATGTGGCGATGCCAGCGTTACTGCACAGGAGTGAAAATGTGCAGAATGTCAAAAAGTGGTTTTAGATCTCAAACAAGAAGTGAGAAACTTGGTTCAAAATTTGAGGTTTGCGGTTTTAAAACATATAGCCAGGTTTCTTCTGCGACATCTCTGGATGTTGATAATTTACAACTGGATGGCTCATTAAATGTAAATATTTCAAAATAAATTATACCTATTTACACTTAAAGAAATGGAATGTTTTGGAGGTAGTTTTCTTTAGTCACATTGGGCTGCACAAGGCCCATGAGCTCAGATGGGTTTGATCCCCCATGCAGGCCGTTTAAATTTAAAATCTATTGATCTTCCCAGAGTTTCACTTTGTTGATCTTTTCACTTTGAGGTGATTTCATTTACAAACATTTGACCTTCTCCTCCCCTCGTGTGAGGATCTTTTCCCATCAGCTTCATATTCACACCTAACCATGTGGTCTTTTATTTTCCCTACAGAACAGCAACACTGATACAGTTCACAGGTATTTACACTAGTTTGCCATTTTAGCCTAAATTTAAGGTGGGCTTTAAGCTTTCTCTGGAAACTTTGCGGTTTCCTCCCAAATTTAAAATAAAGTTCAGTGGGATTGCACACCATTAGCTTCAAGACATTTATCTAATAAATGCTTTACAACGTTGTATTAGGGTCAATTGGAAAATCAGTTGTTTCTGAAAAAAAAGCAGCCCATTTTAGGCCTGATGGGAAGTTTTAATACAAAAAAACAGCCAATTTTCAGGTTTTTCCTCTGCTTTCAAATTCTCACATTTATGTAAGAATTTTACATTCTGTGATTTTATTTAAATAACAGTTTTTTTTTCCTTTAAAGAGCATTTGTTTGTAAGAAAATAAAAAGAAACCGATTAAAACAATTTTACTGACTTTATTTAGAGAGAAGGTGGCAGAGAAACATGACAGCAGATTAATGAGAAAGCTTTTTATAAACCCCTTAAATGAATAATTCAAATCAGAAATGCACATTTGGATGTGTTTAACATTAATTATATAAACATTTCTTATAATTGCTTTTGTTTGTTTAAAAAAAAATCTAACTCATGAGCAGGAGCTCCAAAAAGCTAAATGACAAACAAAACAAGCAAAAAAACATTTGTTCCATAATCGAGTTCACATAATCACTGAATTATTTCTCTTGCGTTTAAAGCTGCTCAGAAAGCACTGCTGACATGTTGGGTTTCATTGCAGGATACTTGCTGCTCCATGCAGTCAGATAACTGCAGAAGCACCACCGTCCCCCATTCCACACATTCCAGGATTTCCCAGCAAGCATTGCAAGCAAGCCTAAACAAGTCACGTTCTTTACTCAGGGAGAATTTCACACAGTGAAGTGACTGAAGTCTGCTTTTGCTTTCCCTTCAGTGTGCAATCACAAAAACACACCTTTCCATCTGAGTCACTTCTCCCACCATTTAAAAAAATGATCTTTTATTTCTGGAGAGAGCTATTGAAGCTCTATAAACCAGCTTTACTACAAAGTCACAGCAATACTTCTTTCACCTGAAACATTTTACTGCAGCGGGGCAATCTGTGCCCAAAAATATGCTTCCTGTCTGTTTTTAATAATGCCTCGTGTCCTCCTGCAGCAGCCTGTAACAGCAACTGGACTGTGGTTAAACATTTCCACCCAGAAAGGTCCGCTGACAGTCGTCAAAACAAATGTCTTTACTCTCCTACTTTAGGGTTCAAACACGAGGCGTGCACACAGGAGCGGTGACACCTAATCTCGACACGGAAGGAAAGAAAGAAGGAAAATAAAGAGAAGGCAAACGGCAAGCGGGTGTGAGGGCCTTGCTCCCTACATTCTTCACAAACGTCCCCTCCCCCCATCGACCTGCTACCACTGAGGATGCTCAAAAACACACACACATTGACCTCCCACCCTTCCTCCTCCTCCTCCTTTTCTTTTTCATCTGCTTATTTTACACCATCTCAGTGTCTGGTGTGATTAAACGAGAGGAAAAAAATTCAGAAGGCAGGAAAAAAAATCATTTTTAAATTAATAAACTGCTGTGTCTGCTTTCTTTTTAAATGTATCTTCAGTTGTGTTTTTACAGATAGGCACACTTTGCTTGGGATCTGAAGGGGATATTTGATGATTTACGGCACACAAGCCTGACTAAAAAAATATATATATTTTTTCTTCCTTTTACGAGCCTTATTTGTGTACCATTACTTAAAACTCTGGTCATGCGGACTTATGTCAGCCAACAAATGTGTGTAAACTCTGCTCTGTAAGTACAGCACTGAGTAAACAGCTTAGGAGGCTTTTTGCCACCATACCTGCCGTCAGCCACTTCTACACAAGCTCATTTGAAACGAGCCCTTTAGCACCAGTTTTGGTGTGAGCTGAGGCCAAATGCTATGACAATACTATTGCACTGCTAGAATGGATGGTACAGTAGTGCAACATTGTCAAAGCAGCTGACCTCAGCATGTGTCAGCACGTGGTCATGGGGACAGCCATTCTTCACTGCCAAACTTCAATTACATTTAATAAGAAGCAATGCTGTTATTAAACAAATAAATTAATGATTTCTTTTTAAACCAGATGGTGGCTGTTGAAATGCAAATTTACCTGACTTCTTCTCTGTGAAAATGAAATTATCTGTTGAGTGTGGACTAAAATCTACAACTTTTCACACATTAGAAGACACAGTTGCATCGCATTCAGACACACCCTTATCGCTCCACATGCAGGTTAAGAGTTAAGGCAGTAAAGGGAGGTGTGGGTGTCTGTTTCATCAGCCAATGCCCTTTTAATATTGCACTGCTCATCTCAGTGTCCAGTAGTGCAACAGAAAAAGGGCAGTGGACAACAACATGGACACCATCAGCCTCCACTGCACATACTGACTCAACTACCCACCTTATCCTCTCACCCCTGCAACAAACAGTCCTTAAAATCACAGTGTTTTCAGCAACAAATTCACTTTAAACTCTTGCACCTTTTAAAATGGATCGGACAGAAAATTCCAGTTACATCAAACAAAGTTGATCTAATTTAGTTTGCAAACTAACTAAAGTAAACTTGGAACAAGTCGGTTCTGCAGCAAAAAAAAAAATATCCTGCTTTCAACGCAAAAAGTTTAGCCCTGTAAGTGTGCATCTTTGGGAGACAAAAGTTAGGATGTCACAGATTAACAGTGTAGCTTTTCAGCCCAGGAGTTAAATGAACTTCCCAAATTAAACAGCATTGGTTACTCTCACCCTGGGAGAATGGGAATTTCCCAGCATGTGGGCCCATCCTATTCTCTCCAGTGAATGACATGCATTCTAATTTTGGTGGAGAAATGGGAGGTTGGAACAGGGAGGGGACACACACACACACACACACACACACACACACACACGCTCAAAGGTTTCAAAGAGCCACGGGTTGATAATGCCAACTATGAAATAATTGTTTTTAATACCATTGGTATTATAAGTATTGGTTATATGCAAAAATGAACAGTCAGAAATGAGCTAAATTATTTCCACATCTTCAAAAGAGGGACGAACAAAACAACAGCAAAAAAAAAAAAGTTTGCATCATTACAGGAAAATTACTGAACCGTAAACTGTAGCAACCCCTGAAATAAAAGTGAAGTAGGTCCTGCAACTTTACACAATTAATGCACAGTTACACAACGTACAGGAGCTACAGCATGACAGGAAATAGGCGTTGCAAACGTCCAGAACACAACGCAGCTTGTTCATTCCTGATCCATCTGACGATTCCTATAAATACACCTCAAGGTGTTCCCTTTTCTCTCTTTTTTCCTGTTCTTTCTTTCCTTTTTTTTTCATTTACCTGTTCCTGGGAGCTTTATCCGCCATACATCTCTGTGAGCGGCCTATACGCCTCCTACGAGCACTGGCTCTGCTCTGTGAGCCATTCCGGCCAGCTCTCACAAACCCACAGTACCATACCGACGACTTGTTAGATTGCACAACAGCATATAGGTTGCACAAACATACGCACACGCTAGCACCGTGAAAATGTCCCCCCCGGAGACCCCACTGCACTACGATAACAGCGCGATAAGGTGCAGGACGCGGGTATCTGTCCACAGGGCGTTAAATCGCGTCCTGATCAAGTTTTGAAGCGAGCTTCCAGATGCGCAACGCGCGGGATTCACTCAACTCTTATCGCTGTTTTGCTCCCTTTTGCTCACATGAACAGACAATCTTCGTATCTCGACCTGTGCAACTTCCAAGTTTGCATTGCGCTCCTGACAATTTACGAAAAAAAAAAAATCGGCTACAACTCACAGTGGACAACCTCCCCCTCCTCCACCTCCATAACCTCCTCCTCCAAAATCATGAATAGTATCTAGCCAAGGGAGGGACGATCCGTTATAGGGGGGGAAAAAGGAAAAAAGTTGTCCATAAAACAAAGAAAAGCAACCCCCTCCACAAACCACACTTCGCGGTCCGCTAGTTTGAGGATTCACGCCGTCATCCTACAAGGCTGCGGGCGAGCACACATCAAATCTGCGGCGCTTGAAGAGTCAGGGAAAAAATCGCAAGTCTTCCATGCACAAGCACACGGCCTCGCAGATCCGGACTCCATCTTTGACTACTTGACATTCAGAGCCTGCCGGAGCAAATTCCTCGTTTGCATGCCTCCCACTGATTGGCCTCTTCTTGCGCTAGTCTTTGCTATATGATGCGCCATTGGTTTGGTTTCGGCGTGTTCAACATTTTCAGCGCGCACGGGATTGGCTGCGGCCGGGGAAGCGTCACACCGTACAACGAATACCTGATTAAATGTGTCCCATTCACAAATTTCTCATCATCTCCCCGCACACTATCTGGATACTTAATCACTAATTACTGCGTTTACTGTGTGGCGCACAAACCTTTTGTGCGCTTATAAAGGAGATTATACTCAGTGTGTAATTGGTCTCCGAGGGCACAGTAAGCTTCTCATTTGTTAAAATATGGACTAAGTCCAGCTTATTCTCAGGACATGGACAGCTAAGGATCAGGCCTACGGTACTGACCTAAAATTTAAAAGAACCGATTTAAAATAATTATGACAGGGAGGCGGAGCCTGTTCTTTATTCGGATGTGTGGGCACCAAACTTTATTAAACTAATTATTAGTATAATGATTAAACTTAGACAGACGTGAAATCATTATAAGGGTTTAAATAAATATGCATAATTACCCTGTATGGAGCAGCCTGCGAGGGATCAGTGGTTGGATCGGATCATAGGGTGCTGGAGGCGGACCCACTGGGCGCCTCGGCCCCTCGCGGAGCTTTGATTGACGCACAGAGAGGAGTAGCGGGCTGTGAAATTTGGCATTCCTGGCCAGAGGAGCTGAAATAATGGCATTATCCAGTGGGAGAGGGCCCACTTTTTACTCCCCACACGTCCACCCGACTCCAGCCCACTCAGAAGGGATCTGATTGTGCAGCCAGTCGGCAAAATGCGTTTGATGTAAGGCGGGGCATGATGGATCCGGTGATGGTTTGGGGCAGTGATGCCCCATCTGAATCCATACAGAGAGGCTTTTGCCCCCTGTGACTGTCCGCATACTGGACCGAGTCCTAGCAAAGGTTATGACACAAGAGTGGACTGCACCGCGGAAAGTGAACATAAAAAACTGTTATTATATATATCTTCTTATTTCATACCTGCTGCCAAGCTCTGTTTTTACACTATGCTTCTGTCATCAGTAATAAGCCAATGAAAGCAGGCAGAAAAGAAAGCAAAGTCGTTTTAGTGAATCTGAAATTTACATCAGAAACACTGAAAAAAACAAAACAGTGATTTGGATGAAAAAAACTGGACTGAAAAGTGTGAAAATGAGTGAATCCATATAAAGTGGATATAAGCGATGGAGCTGTTTCATTGTTAAATAAATACATTTATTTAAAATCAAATTGATTCAGAAACGGTTTGGATACATGAAATGATTCACTTCAGGCTGGCTTTAAAATGGAAAAAATCTGCTTTCACAAGGAATGAAAATGAATCATTTATTTTATTGTGATTATTAATAAGAAGATTTACAAAAATGTTTGAGAAGTGATTAAAGAGTAATTAACAGTATTACAGCAGAATTACTTTTGTAAAAAAAATTATTAAAAATTAAAAAGAAATTTCCCTGTTGAAAGGACACAGCATGGCCTAATGTATGATATGAGTCAATTATTGGTTAAAACGATTTTATGTAAATATTTTGTGGGACTAAAGACTGAGAAGACTTCTTTAGAGTCCATTCACACTTGGTTTACCTCTGGTGAAATAAAAGGAATAACATTTAGAAAGTACAGATAGATACAGGCTTCTTTTTCTCATTTGTGTATTTAAAACATGAAACCAATTTCAAATTTATATTTTTAAATACAATAGCAAACAAAGGGGAGTAAAAGAAATTTATTGATTGGACAATTTCATCCATTTTACAGCTGTCCTCAAATCAACTTTGGCTGTGTTCCCTAGAGGGTGACTTTAAATTGTGTTTAATTCAAATTTCACGATTTGCAATCTTCAGTTACGGAAGATCAAATTGGCTTTTGGAAAAGCTAGAATTTAGCTGCGTTACAAATGTGAATTATTTATTCTGTAAACACTAAAACAACAGCTGTTTTATGATTATGTCAAACACGCGTTTCCTGATTTAGATGCAATGTTTAGCTCACATTTATGAGGGTCCCACAATGAAAACTTTTACGCATTAACCTGAATCTGTTCATAAAGATGATTGCTATCAACATTCATTTATATGTGTATCATACAATAATTCCTTAGAGATCTGACAGCTCATTTGATGCTTTTTAGGAAATTATTTCTACATCTCTGTGATATTTGGAGCTGGTGTTTTTTTTTTTTTACTCCAAATGAACTAATTACACCAGGTTTTTTTTTTTTTTTTTAAATAAGTTATAAACCCTCTTAAAAGGTTCAAA
>VUQK01011483.1:0-18956 GCA_015106715.1 Bujurquina vittata
TGATGAAGAAGAGGTTTCTCTTCCTGTGTAGCAGATGCACCTCCTGTGTCAGCCATACACATGTGGTAAACAAGCGCAAGCATGGACTTTTCAAGTAAGTGGAGTAGTCTTCCCAAAGGTCCGAGTCTAAAAAATCTGACAGATGGAAGCTTCGGACGGATGAAGGACACCCAAGATGCTGCTATCCAGGATCTGACCAGAGCTCACATCGAGTCGTTTGACCAGGCTGTTACACACGGACTCAACCGCGTTGTTCAGGTTAGCCAGAGTTTCTTCAAAGTTCCCAAACAATTGAACGCTGGTCTTAACAAAGTAATGCAATTAATATGCCCGGGGATTTAGGTTACCTGAGGAAAGGGAGTACTTTCCTTGCTCTGAAAGCTGCTGTGAAATGTGATCTTGCATCTGTTTGCTTTTCATTGCTTTCTCCTGTAGCACAGCGCATCCTTTATAAAGTCTCTCACTTTCCCAGGCCATCCCCCCCTTAGAGTTCATGTTAAAAAACGACAGGATCAGCCTCACCTTTGTCGAAGCCACCATCCAAAACCCAGTGGTTGCCAAAGGGAACGTCTGCAAGGAAATGAAGGTGTTCCCGGCGGAGTGCCGGGGAAGAAGATGCTCATACAAAGGAAAGCTAGTGGTAAGGCTAACGCATGTTGTTTTCAGAGCAGGGTTTTAAAACAGTTCATTTGTACATATGCAAATTCTGTTGAGTTAATGTGTACATAGTCTGTCTACATATTGTGGTGTTTGTAAAATTGTAGAGTGCTAACAATAGCCGAAAACAAATTCCTTGTGTGTGAAAACATACTTGGCGAATAAAGCTGATGCTTATTTTGATTGGATGAGTTTTGCTGCATTTCAGGCAGACATCAGTTGGTCAATCAATGGAGTTCCCAAAGGTATCATCAAGCAATCTCTGGGTCATCTGCCAATCATGGTGAAGTCCAAGCGGTGTAACCTGCACGGCATGACACCCAAAGAGCTCGTAGAACATCGCGAAGAAGCTGAGGTTGGATTTGTCAATAATACGTGTAAACTGAGCAGGGATGGATTAAACATGTGGCTGCAATACTAACCTTCTCTTTGACAGGAAATGGGAGGTTATTTCATTGTGAATGGAATTGAGAAGGTCATCCGCATGCTGGTAATGCCGAGGAGGAACTATCCCATCGCTATGTCAAGACCCAAGTGGAAGAACAGGGGTCAGGGATACACACAGTATGGTAAGTATAACTTTTAAAGTAAACAGCGCAGTAATAATGCCACGCCTGAACATATAGAGCTGCATGTCTTCACTGGCTTTTTTTCTCACAGGCATTTCAATGCGTTGTGTGAGGGAAGAGCACACAGCAATCAACATGAACCTGCATTATCTGGAAAATGGGACTGTGATGCTGAACTTTGTCTACCAGAAAGAGCTCTTCTTCCTCCCGCTAGGCTTTGCATTAAAGGTGAATAAGCCTGCAGCATTCGTAACTGAAGAGATTATGGTAAATATATTGTATGCATCGACTCTTCTGGTTCTCATTTGCTCTCGTGTTCTTCAGGCCCTGGTGGACTTCACAGACTTTCAGATCTACCAGGAGCTCATCAAAGGCCGCGAAGACAATTCTTTCTACAAGACCTGTGTGTCTGAGATGCTGCGCATCGTTATGGAGGAGGGGTGCACCACCCGCAGCAAGGTGCTCGATTACCTCGGAGAGCGCTTCAGGGTTAAGATGAACCTTCCCGAGTGGTACACAAATGAACAGTGTGCCAGCTTCCTATTAGAGTAAGCTCTGGGGACAGATACAGTTTACACCATTCTGCATCATGCTTGATGGTATATTTATTTATATCATTCTGTTTTGCTCAGTGAGTGTATCTGCATCCACCTGAAGTCAGACGTGGAGAAGTTCTACCTGCTCTGTCTAATGACGAGGAAGCTCTTCTCATTTGCCAAGCAGGAGTGTATGGAAGAAAACCCTGACAGCATCATGTGCCAGGAAGTGCTCACTCCTGGTCAGCTCTACCTCATGTTTTTGAAGGCAAGAATCTCCATTTATTTTTTTGTTTTTGTCCCTCCTCTCCCTCCTCCTCTGACTGTCCGGGACGAACTGCACTGATACTGTTAAAACACAAGTGTTAGCACTTTGTAAAGCAAACGTTGAGATACAGTGTCCTTTACTGAGAGCTGAAATCTAAATATGTATTATTTCTGCTCTCATATCTGCAATCTTCCTCTTCTTCCTTTCACAGTGAAGCTTCTGCCTCCATCCCACCTTATCCCTAGCATCCTTCTCTTTCACAGCAACCCTTCACATGTCGTCCTTCATTAGATCCATGTTTTCTCTGCGCTTTTCCTCTTTACCAATTCCATTTCTGCAATGGTCACGCAAAATAACTTTTTCCATTTAAATCTTCAGACATGTGATTTAACCACCAAAACCTTTTCACAGGAGAAAATGACGGCATGGTTGGTGTCTGTTAAGCTGTCCTTTGACAAAAGAGCCAGCAAACTCTCTGGCAGCTGGAGCACTGAAATGATGATGAAGATGTTCAACATGGGCAGTGACTTGACCAAACCATTTGAATATCTGCTGGCCACTGGGAACCTTCACTCCAAGACAGGTATTATCCATGAGCTCGCTACCAATACACATTGTGGTTTGAAAATTCACTAAAGTATTCATTGCTTTAAAAATGCATTCCCTCCTTCTGCAGGTCTCGGCATGCTACAAAACACCGGCTTGTGTGTGGTAGCCGACAAGCTTAACTTCATTCGCTACCTGTCTCACTTCCGCTGCGTGCACAGAGGAGCAGCGTTCGCTAAGATGAGGACCACCTCTGTGCGTAAACTGCTGCCCGAGTCCTGGGGCTTCCTGTGTCCTGTCCACACTCCAGACGGAGAGCCTTGTGGACTCATGAACCACATGACAGCCAGCTGTGAAATTGTAGCCCTGACGTTGGCCACTGTGTCACTCCCTGCTCTTCTCTGTTCGCTTGGTGAGCACCGACTTCAGGCAGCTGTCGTACAAACATATCTAGGACCTTTTATGAGTGCACGGTAGCATTGCTTTTATGTTTATACAATTTTAAAAATAACACTGAAATAAGAAGCTAGAGTCACTAAGGCAGCCGTTAATATACCTGTGAGGCTCATCCAGATAAAGTCTCTGTATGTTGCACTGGTTTGAAATGCGTTTGCTGTATCTGACATTTTAGGTGTTACTCCACTGGATGGAACTCCTGGACGTGCTTTTTCAGACTGCTACCCTGTGGTCCTGGACGGTGCTGTTGTAGGCTGGGTGGAGACCGACTTAGCTCCAGCTGTGGCTGAGTCCCTGCGCAGGTTCAAGGTATATTCTTCTTTCAGCTGCTTCCTTTAGGGGTGGCCATAGCGCCACACACACATTTCTCCTAATGAAAATCTTGGCATCTTCAGCTCTACCAGCTCCACCTCCTGTCTTTTTGTCAGCGCCACCGTCTCCAAACTATACATCATAGCAGGTCTCACTATTCTCTTCGAAACCTTCCCTTTCGCTCTTGCTGCTATTCTGTCACAAATTACCCCTGACACTAGTCTCCAGCCACTCTACCCTGCCTGCACCCTCTTCTTCACCTCTCATGTGCGCTGTCTGTTGCTTTGGATGCAGGTTGAAGGTATATTAACTCTAAGATATTAGCTGTGTAAAAAGGCAGGAAATTGATATTTCAATCATGTACCTCCAGGTGTTTAGAGAGAAGATGATCCCTCCTTGGACAGAGATTGTTCTGGTTCCCAAAACAGGCAAGGCCAGCTTATATCCAGGCTTGTTCCTCTTCACAACACCGTGCCGCATGGTGCGGCCTGTACAAAACTTGGCTTTTGGCAAGGAAGAATTGATTGGCACCTTTGAACAGGTAACGTGTTTAAAAGTATGATTTAAAAAAAAAGAAGAAGAGTTTGTAGAACCCATAAGAGCACAAATTTAGTCCGTGCATCTGTTCTGTTTTTGCGACAGCTTTACGTCAACGTTGGAATCTTGGAGGATGAGATTGAACCAGGAGTAACCACACACCAGGAGCTCTTCCCTCACAGTATGCTCAGTGTGGTGGCCAACTTCATCCCATACTCAGACCACAACCAGAGTCCTAGGAACATGTACCAGTGTCAGATGGGTAGGTTATTTAAATACTTTGACATTTTGAGTTTGTGGCCTTTTTATGAAGCATTGTGTTCATCAAACTGTTTCAGGTAAGCAGACTATGGGTTTCCCCCTGCACTCATTCACGGATCGCTCTGATAACAAGCTGTACCGACTCCAGACCCCACAGAGCCCGCTAGTCAGGCCTTATATGTATGACCACTACAGCCTGGACAACTACCCCAGCGGCACCAACGCCATTGTGGCCGTCATATCGTACACAGGCTATGACATGGAAGATGCGATGGTGAGTTAAATATAGGAGTTTTCCATTTTTATTCCTGATAGGAAGGAAATCCTGACACATGGTGATTTCATTAGATTGTGAACAAGTCGTCATGGGAGAGAGGGTTTGCCCACGGAAGTATCTACAAAACGGAGCTGGTGGACCTAGCAGACAAGGTGAGGGGAGAAGACAGCGTGGTTTTTGGAACCAAACCAGATGACCCTAAAGTGAAAGAAAAACTGGATGCTGATGGACTGCCTTTCATTGGATCAACACTTCATTATGGAGACCCCTTCTACAGCTACATCAACCTCAACACAGGGCAGACCTATGTCACTTACTACAAGTATGCATCAATATTTTTGTAGCAGTGTGGATATTTTGCATTTATTAATTGCATTCTGTGGCAGATTTATTAAAATTGTCTTCTTTTCTCTGCAGGAGCCAAGAGGTCTGTGTTGTTGACAATATAAAGATCTGCAGTAATGACAGTGGCTCAGGGCGTTTTAAACGCATTTGCATCACTGTACGGGTGCCACGAAATCCAACCATCGGTGACAAGTTTGCCAGCCGCCACGGTCAAAAGGGCATCCTGAGCCGCCTGTGGCCGGCAGAGGACATGCCCTTCACAGAGAGCGGCATGGCTCCGGACATCCTTTTCAACCCCCACGGCTTCCCCTCCCGTATGACGATCGGGATGCTGATTGAGAGCATGGCTGGTAAGTCCGGTGCCCTGCACGGCCTCAGCCACGATGCCACTCCCTTCACCTTCTCCGAGGAGAACTCCGCACTCGATTACTTTGGTGAACTGCTTCGGGCGGGTGGCTACAACTACTATGGTACAGAGCGGCTGTACAGCGGACTGAGCGGTCAGGAGCTAGAGGCGGACATCTTCATCGGCGTCGTCTACTACCAGCGGCTACGTCACATGGTCTCCGACAAGTTTCAAGTTAGGACCACAGGAGCGCGAGACAAAGTGACCAACCAGCCTGTAGGAGGAAGAAACATCCAGGGGGGCATCCGTTTCGGGGAGATGGAGCGAGACGCCCTGCTGGCTCACGGCTCTTCATTCTTGCTTCACGATCGCCTCTTCAACTGCTCAGACCGCTCAGTGGCTCAGGTGTGCATCGACTGTGGAAGCCTTCTCTCCCCTCTGTTAGAGAAACCCCCCCCCCACTGGTCGGCCATGCGCCACCGTAAGACTGTCTGCACCCTGTGCGGCAAAAGTGACTCTATTGACTCGGTGTCTGTTCCTTACGTCTTCCGCTACTTTGTCGCTGAGCTTGCTGCAATGAACATCAAAGTTAAATTAGAAGTCAAGTGAATTTTGTAGGCAGTGAAGATTCATGTCTTGCTCTGCGTGCACACTTTCTTCAGATGGGTGTCGGTAAAGCTGCCTGACTCGTGCATATCACAGAAGACAAACGCAGAAGTTTATTTCCCTGTTAAGTTTTATTAACCACCAAACCATGACAAAGTATGAATGTACAATGGAATGCATGGGTTACCCTGGTTAATATTGTGTTTAATAAAAAATGCTGTTTAGTATCTGCTCAGGTTCATTCCTTCATCAGTGGTACAGTAGAAATGGTGAAGGCACCGAATGTTTCCCACAAAATCATGTATTTTCTTAGTAACTCAAAAAAAAAGAAGTCTCATGCTCGATTAAATAAAATCCACTTAAAACTGATTCAAACTACTTTATCACAATATTGGAAACGGGAGGGGTGAGCAGCTGTGGCTGAAACGTGGGTTGACTACAGTGTTGGGATCATTACTCAAAATGCCTGAAGTGCACAGTCACACATTTACCAGCCTCCTATACAAACCTCAGGCTGCAGTCCCACACACTGGAACAAAATCCTGTCCTAATGAGGACATACACATTTTAATGTTTAAGCGCAGAGCAATGTAAAAAATAATCCAGAAAAGACTTCAGTCAGCACTGCGATTCTACTGTAGAAATGCTGTAATGGAAGCTAAAATGCTGCCTGCGTCACCCGTTGAAAAGCAGGTTTGGCTGCTGTGCTGGAGTCAGCGTACACTCAGCTTGAACAGCTCCTTATTCTTCACTGTTTCTCTGCTGTCTAATGCAGTTGTTAACCACTGCACTCCTGTCCTTTAATGCAACAAAAATAAAAGTTCAAATCACCACTCCTCAAAAGTCATTTTCCTTCTCCCTGCACACAAACTGAAATCAGCTGACAGTAGCAGAAGTGTGCAGGAAAAAAATGGGGCATGATGCCCACCCTCTCTAGCCACCCATCATGGAGGTAACTGAGGTAATAATATAATTATAACTAATGTGATTACTTAATTCAGTGCAGTATTGCATTACATTACTGCATTCCTGAAAAAGGTTATGTTATTACAGTAACCCATTACTTTGGAACACCTTACATTTAGTGAAATACTCAAGTGCAATAGCTAGCCACCACTTCGTGTGTATAATAATACACATTAAGTGCAGTAAGAAATACTGCATGTTCAAAATCACAGTGTGAAAAATCCTAACCGAACCCATAAATCAAAATGCACATTGTTGAAAACTGAAAGATCAATTATATATAGTTAAATATATCAATAGTTAAAAATTCCCACAACATCCAAGTAAAGCTCGTTCATTCTTCACTGGTTATCCTTTTTGCAGCTGTGCCAGAATATCTGGCAGGTCAAGCACCGTTGTGATAGTGTAGTCTGGTTTCACCGAGCTGTCTGACACAACACCTCCTGCTCTGTTAATCCAAACTGTGGCCCGAACACCGGCATTCAAGCCCCCCTGAATATCTGTGTCCAGAGAGTCTCCCACCATCACACAGTCCTGGGCCTCCACCTGCAGCATGCTAAAACACAACTTGAAGATGGAGAGGAATGGTTTCTGCTCCGGATGTTCTCCTCCAAGCACGATGGCATCGAAGAACTCCTCGCATCCAGCCCTCTCCACTTTCTCTCTCTGGGTCTGGGCCTCCCCGTTGGTCAGCAGCAGCAGCTTGTACCTGCTGCGCAGCTGTTTTAGGAGCTTGCATACTTCAGGGGACAGAGTGAGAAGCTCCAGGCGACTGTTTTTCCACATGTAATAACACTGGGCTGCCAGAGGAGGCATGGAGCAGCTCCCTAGAGTCTCCTTGATGCTTTCCTCCCAGTGGCCCACACGGACATCATCTATAGATCTGCCAGCTGATTGGTCAAAACTCTCATGGAAGAGCTTCCCCTTGAACTTGTCACAAATGGTGCCGACGGTGTTGTCATCAAGGTCCAATGAGGTCTTCAAAAATTCACTGGTCTGTAAGAATCACATGAAAGAACCCCTTAGAAAATTTTAACTTAAATTCAGAAATAGACCACGAGGTCTAGATCTGAAATAAAACACATTTTCAAAGTGATCTAATCTGCTTTTTCTTATTGTCTCAGAGTGTGAGTGTAGGGGGTCACCCTGTCTGTGAGCACTTCCTTCAACTAACTGTTCAAAACTTTTATTTGCAAGGATCAGAGAATGAGAAAAATGTTTTCTTGAATGGAAAGAGGCTGGAACGGCTTGTTTCAGCAAGAGGATAAACTGAGGGAAGTGCTTTAGGTACAAAAACGGCTTTTCTGTAAGAAAAATAAAAAGGACATAAGTGTTGTGTTATTTCAATTCGGACACATTCAAATCTAAAATAATATGTGGAACGGCTCTCATAGATCGGCTCTAAAACATATATCCATTATATATAAAATACTGGAAGGAGGTGTAATCAAGAATGACCATAAGAGTATGAAGTTGAATCAAACTTTTTAAAAAGTCACGCACTCGATTAACGGTACATTATTACTTCCCCACACAGAGAACAGTAATACTGACTATGATAAAAACTGGTGACTGTAATCAGGCATGTTGTTAGCCCTGGGCTGGAGCCCCGGAGGTTTGTTAAATGACCTTTGATCCCATAAAAGAATAGTTTATTACAAGGCAACTGTGAAGTTTTTCACCGGGAAAAGTCACGTCTGAAACTCGTCCGTTCCTGTCTGAGCAACCTCCCCTGATCATAATCCAACCTGTTTGTTAATGAGTTCAAATACATAACTGGTTGACCCAGTGTATAAACCCAGACCAGAAGCGAGAACAGGAAGAGATGAAGAGTGGAGAATACTGAGAGACCAAAAGAACAGGAAAGGTGAAGGAGAGCAGAAAGGTGAAGAAGAGCCAGATTCTGCCTGGTGGAAAGTTTAAAATGGGCCATCATGGCACAATAGAAGCGGAAACTATGAGTCCTGGGTTGGAACAGTTTAAAAACTAACACTGTCAGCATGTCAACATACATGCTTCATCAGAATCACACTCTTAATACTGCTGCTTAAAGTAAAACAAACAAAAAAACTAATAAACTGAAGACCTCAAGCAGCCTAACACACGTGACTTCAACCTTTAGGTAGTGGACAGTGTCTGACTTTTTATATCAATTTTACTCTAAAAGATCATGAATAACTTTAAAAAGATGCTGTGATTGGGTGAAAATCCAAAAGACTTCAGGGCTGGCCCAAGCTCCTGACCGTAACTCAAAGTGAAGAGCTGAATAGTGTCCTCTCCCGGTCTCCGTATGCGGCCAATCACATTACAAAACTGGAAACAAGACAATAAAGAGCCCCGAACTGAAGACATTACAATACATTTATTGTTAGGTCGGACACGGCATCATCAGTCTACGGCATTTCGATTCAACAATACGGTAAAACTTACAAACACCGACTGTAAATCGATAACAGGCATTAAAACTTTAATTCTCCATTTTTAATCACCTTTTGTATCGCCACTCTTCCTGCCTGACTCGTTTCGATGAGCGTGTTGTCCAAATCAAACAAAATCGCCTTCACATCCATGTTGTCAACTGTAGCAGTGCTCTATCATTCCACGCCACAACGCAGCTCATTCGCGGAAGTGCTGCCAAGTGAAACTATTCATGGGAGTTGTAGTCCAAATTGATATTACGCCATTGCGATGTTTTCCCTCGCGATGGCGCCATTAAAACGAGGTATTATATTTTTGCAGCTATGGGCTCACCCTGCTCTCTGCAATTTAAGCTTAAACAGCTTTGGTTAGTGTGAAAAATGTACTTTAACTTAGAATAGAAACATCTGCAAGCAGTACAATAGTGCAAGTGATAATTGAAATATTTTTAAATATAGGGAATATTTAATAAAAATGCAAAACCACAACATTTTTGCATAAAAAGATCCATTGTGATCTGATCACAATGGATCTACAAAAACCCAAAACCTTCACACACAGAGTTTCTGCAACTCAGCAACTATAGTATATTGCTCTTCATGATTCAAACAACTTGCTGAGATCTTGAAATGCCTTTTAACTTTAACTTCTGTGTAATAATGCTGGCATCACCTCACCATGATTAGCTCTTCATTTGACTGAAATCTGGATATTTTGATGACTTCACTGCAATTTTCCCAATTTGGCAAGCCCTCCAGGGTTCTAGATTGAATGATATGGTGATATATTTGATGCCTCTGAGTTAAACAATATTCTAAGGCCAAAACATAGCAGTCTTCCCTACATGTTTCCATTATCCCATTGTGTTTTAGACTCCATGTGCCATTTTCCATAGCCATATTTTTCTTTTGACGATTTCACTTGTGTTGTAACCTGCTCATCTTACCCACCAAAAGGTGATGATAGAGCAGGAAACCATCAGTGTCATCGCTTGTCTAAATAAACTGCCTACGTGACTCTTGACCAGGCATATTTCTAATTTAAACCATATTCCGTGACACACACTCTTTCAAAATAAAAACATACCTCAGTTCTTATGCAACCTGTCCTTTAACTCCATCTCATCTGGCAGCGAGCCAGAGGTTCACACGCAACAGTGTGCAAGCCTGTTGTACTATCATACCAAACCTGATCAGAAATCACAACAATCCTTTCTCACGTTATGTCAGGGTGTTCTGTCTGCAACTCGGGCAATTGTGTCTTTTAGAGAAACTGGGGCAAAAAAAAAAGATAAACTATGAATCAAGACATAGTGTGAGAGGTCTAACCTGTTTTTATCTGTCAGCCCAAACAGCACCTGCTGCTTGCATGCGAAGGATACGCTTGCTCAAATGACAGACGTGCAGCAAATGAATCCCAAACCTCTTTTTATTACCCTTAAACTTAAAAGGGGAAGCGAAACATAAACAGTGGATGAGTGAAGAGCAAACTTACAAGTGTAAAGATGGAATTCCCCCTCTGATGTGTGTGTGTGTGTGCGTGTGTGTAGGGGAGGAAGATGAGGCAAATAACTTCCCTAACACTTGTCACTCTTTCCAAGAAGGCGCAGGCATCGAACGACCGGTGAGACCTGGTGTCTTTGCACGACAGCCGCCTTCTTTTATCTTTCTGGGTGACCGTGGCTGTACAGTCACACGCTATCTCTCAGCTGGTCACGAATATCCTGCAAAGGCCAGTTAATAACGGTGCCATTCCTCTTTGCAACCTTTTCATAGCAGAAATATAACATCAGGGTGTTTTTGATGTAGTTTAAAGATATTATCATCACCTGTATTTCCTTGCGACCCTCACTTGGCTGTTTAGATTCAAGGTGCTCATCAGTGTTCCTGATCTCTTTGTGTGTGTGTGTGTGTGTGTGTGTGTGTGTGTGTGTGCTTTCAATGTGTCTGTCCTCTTTCCTGACTAATTCTGGGTCAGGCCTGGATGGGACAAGTGTAAGCCACAGGGACAGGTGAGATTAGAATATCAAAAGAAGGTGGTGATTGTTTGTTATTAAAGGGATTTTTGCTGCTGCCTCTCATAATTAATGAGAGATTAATCTGGAGAATATGGTCACCTGAACTTTATAGGCATGTTCTGAGTGCTACGTGACACTAGGCATGCATTGTAGGAATTGTGCAGGTCAAAAATATGAGGATCCCCTCATGCAGATAGCATGTCATCTGCGCCTCTCGCGATCAAGTGACACCACATTTTAGCATCATTAAATCATCTAAATATTTAAATGTTCTTCAGTTTTAAAAGATTTGGATCAAATATGCTTAGCATGCTGCTGCGTTTAATAAAAAGGACAACAGGAAATCAGGTGTCTTTTCTTTGCAAAGTTGCCTCCATCAAACTTTTTCTCTGATGTAGAGACAAACTCTGGTCACACACTGATATACACGTACATGTGAGATTTTATCAAGTGCCGGGGAATGCATGAACTACAGTCTAAATAGAGAAACACTGGTGTGCCTAATGGCACTTGTCGTAGCAGCAAAGGGATGCCTTTTAACCTGCACGTACACACAAACAAAAATAACATGATCCTGGGCAGGATGGTGCCTCCTCGGGCAGTTACAACACATTCTCTGTGATCAAGGAGCGATACGCTTTTCTGCAAAGCTTATGTAAATTGTGTGTTAGGGACCTATAGCAATGTGTGCTCTATAAGCAACAAAATCAGAGTCAAATTTCAATCACTTGGCTACTGAAAAATCCACATGCACATAAATTGTTCACTTTTCTGTTTTTTTTTTGGTTTGTTTTGTGGCTGATTATCATCTGAAATGTGGATACTTTGAGTGTTCCCGTTTATGTTATGGGACCTCCCATAGCTGTGTGGCAGGTTGCCAGTTCTTCCACTAGCCCCAGTTTCTGTGCTGATGCACCTGAGCTCTCCTGACCGGCCACTGAACCAGCACACCAGCAGGGAGGGAGGCAAACTATGTGTGGGCACTGGAGTATAACACTGAGAACCTGGAACATCATCAACACAGCAAAGCCGGTATCCAGGGGGGAGGGTGTGAATTTATGCTATTCACATTGTGAGTGCAAAAACCCTTACAAAGTCAGACTTCAAAATCAGACTCCAAAATGTGTGCTTTTTAAAAGAATTATTATTTTAAACCATGAAAATGTACACTGCATCAAATAAATGTAACTTTTGTGATGAAAAAAGGTCAAATTAGAAGTTAATTATTGCTGCTGTTTTCTTTTTCTTTTTTAATATCTTACAGTCAAATGCTGATCATGATTGGAATCGGATATCTTTACTTTACAATGCAATTATCACAATACAAATCTGGATTTAAATACACCCTCCTAAACACACACCCGTAATTTCCACATCTCCAGCTTGTAAAGCAGATTTCAATATCAGGGCCTCTCAGCTACATAATGCAAATAAATAAAAATACAAATGAAAGGCACACCCCAAACCAAAGTTTTACACCATCAAGTGTGCCATCTAACAAGCCAGCTTCAGCATATTAAACTCCCAAAGAAAATGTCTTGATCTTCTGAACAGTGGTCAAACCAAAAGGCAAAAGTCTCAACAAAATAGTTTAATTGCCTAATTTATTTATTTTATTTTTTTCAGTCATATAACCTCAGTATGTCATTTCCAGTTTGGTAAAATCATGTCATTTCCATAAAAACTATAACCATGTTGTTGTTTAATATGGTGTATAAACGGGAATAATAAATCAGGGACATTTGTTTTTCTCGTATTCACTCCTGAGGGAGGTTGTCAGGAAAATTCCAACTAACGGAGAATTCACAGATTTTAGGGGAATCGTGTAGTATTTACAGGCAGTCCGGATGATCACTCCCTTCCTCGTTTCTGTTTCGTCAGGAAATGTACCACGTGAATGAATCAGGATATTAAAATAAACAAAAAGTGCTGCGTAATTCTGACTCAAAATAATCTGAGACCGTTGGTTTCATGAGAATGGCAAAGAAGTTGCAACAACCTGAAAAGTTCCCTGGCACTGCTCTGCTGGCATGTCACTGACATTAATTATAATGTGACATTTTTACAAGAGAAATACATAAACAGCCAGAAGATTGAAACAGTATTTCCATGCATCAAATTTCTTCTTTTTCCCCCCTGTTTTTAAATGTACTTATAAACATTAATGCCTCTTTAGGTGTTGTCAAAATATGACTTTTTTCCCATTTATAAATTGCTGGAAAAGTCTGCTATATTTTGAGACCAAGTAGGATAAAACCTACCTCATAACTCAGGACGGACAGAATTAGGAAATTCACATTATGCATTGTTAGTATTACGGAGGCATCGGCATGTGTGTGATGGTGCAGCAGTAGCACTGAATATATTATACAACAGATTCTACATCACATCACTGTATCCCAGTGGGGCAATTTTTGAGTCTGACTGGACGAGGATGAGATGGGGCAGGCTGAGACAGGTGAGTGGATCAGAGGCTTTGATGCTTGCCTCTCACACATGTAAGGAAAACCACAACACACGCAACTGCAGCCAGTCTCTGAAAAGCAATTTGATCTCTTATCAAAGTGTTTTTTGTTGTTGTTTTTTTTTTAATGTAGGAGTCTTTGGGTCTTATTTAAAGCTTTTTATCTTGGTAAGCACAAATATGGATGAAATTATAAGAAGGCTGTAACAGATTTTTGTAGCACTGGTTCAAGTAAGACTGAAAGGAAAGGCTGAAAATGTAATTTGAATTCAACACTGGAAACAGAGTTGACTTTGTAGCCAAAAAGCTGTCAACTTTTGAAGGTGATTTGCAACTTCTACATTCCCATGCAATCTAGAAACTCTGACATCATAGGTTGTCGCACGACATTTGCCTTGGAAAAACCCCTCGTGTGACATTTAGAAAGTTTCATTCAACTGACAGCAATTTTGTTCCATGGAGAAGTCCCATGATTTATCATTTAGGTTTGCGACCTGGAGCTGATCCGTTTAAAGCTGATCTGACGATAAAATCTGACAAAATGTCTCAGTTTTAAAGTGTACATGTTGCAGCACAAATCTGATGGACCGTATGATGAATGAGGGGTTAGGATGCAAGCTGAACTGTTTCTTTTTTGTGCTTTCCCAAATTAGTTTTCATTTTTGTGAAAGCAAAACTTCCACGCATTTCAAAACTTGAACAACTTTTTTTTCTTTAACCAGGCTGTGTCCTCTTCTTTCTTTCTTTTCCCCTTTTAGAACTTTACTAGGTATATAATGTTGGTAATTACCAGAAAAACTGAGCTATCTGAGGATTACTTCACTGTGTTGACTTTTAGAACAGAATTACAGAAGAACACACAAGAACTGCTCCGCTTTAGCCATTCAACACATTTACATTAAAAGCCTTGTTATGAGTCTTCTCCTGATTGTGAGTCGTATTTGGCATTTGCAATGAACATGAGAAACCTGGTTTAGCCGTTAAAAATCTCTTGATTTTCTGATTGTGTGAGTGACGTAATATCATAGAGGTAGCACACCCGGCTGTTGAAAACCAGGATCAGGGCTTATCCAGGGTTCTGAAGCCAGTAAGCTTACATGCGTGACATATTTTAGGATGCGCCACTGTCCTCTTCTCTTGTGTTAAAATTATAAAGCTAATGCAAGCCGACTGAAAGCTCAGCTCAGCATATGGTAAATAATACATGTATTTACATAATGCTTTTCTAGTCTCCTTGCCCAATCAAAGCACTTTTATTTGGCCAAATTAATAACGTTAATAAAGTTGCATCTTGTTCTGTTAAAAACCAATGAGTATTACAATATGCAGTCGGGGTGGGGGATCGGATACTAAGGGGACTAAGTGTGGCCAAGACCCCTTACCACACAAGAACCCAGATTATTGTGTTGCACATGCTTCTTTAAAATGTATGAACATAATTTTTAAAAAATCCCCCTTTCCGTGCACTCTCAGACTGGATCATCTTGTGCGATGCTTGAAAACACAGGGAGTGGAGAGAACAGATGGTGTATAGGTGCTTGACACTTTCAATTTGACGTTTTTCCCCCCTTCATCAGGGCGGAGTGTTGATGACATGACATGCCCCACTGTCAGTTGCAGAGGTTTCAAAGAGGCTTCCAGATGGAGGGTCTGGCACTGACGTGGAGAAGACATGACTCTGTATGGATTTTGTGTGTCATTCCTGCCCGTCCTTGTATATGGGTTAACTGTGAGATCACCCACCAGTCACCTCCAACATATGACTTCAGCTTAGGAGGCAAGAAAAATAAGCATGTCGTATTTCAGTGTGGAATAAAAGAGTGCTCGCGGCGGACTTTTAAAGGAGCCGTCAGTCTTTTTCTGTTCTGCTGCACTGCTTGTCGAGCAAACTAAAATCATTTAATAATCAGTCTATCAGATTTTAAAAATACGCAGTGCCTGTCTGTGGCTATGACCCACACTGACTTAAATAAATCTTCTTCTAAAACAGATCATTAAAAATGCCATTCTTATTTTACTATAGATGTCCAGATTGCACACATTTGCTTGAATGATGCAAAAACTGGCTGCGGTAATGTGGATTGTGCATGGAGCCGTGTTTCTCGTGCATCCTGTGCCTCAGGGAGTTGGAAAAGTCTTCTTTTAGCGGTGACTATATGGCTTATGTCATTACATAATTGGATCAAGTGGGTTTTGTTTCCAGGGCAATGGAAGCAAGCACGCTCTAAACTATACTAACCAGTTCCATTAACACACCCTTGAAAACGCTGATGGCAGAAAACATGTGAATGATTTCAAACTTGAGTCTAAAGTACATATTTACATTTTAAAGATGCTTTTTTCCCCTCTGTGGCATTAATCAAAGGTTCAGAAGCACTGGTGAGTTACATTCCACTTTGAACATCCTGTGGATCTTTTGACAGAGCTCTCTCATGAAGTAGGACACCAGACGCTGATAAGGGCTGGTGACAGAACCCCCCCCAGGGACACTATTAGCTGGACCCTCCTTTTATCTAACCTGGCTGAGAAGAGCAGGGCCTCTGACCTGGGATGCAGAAGCTAAAGGGAAGCTTTGTTGTCAGCATGGCATGGCAGTGACAATGGACAACAAAGAGGCCTTCTCTGTCGGGCAGCAACCTCCTTCTTTCATCTGTAACTTCTACTGTGATGACAGTTACACCTGTGCCTTTGTGCAGGCTGTCCATGAAGTGGGTACAGCTGCAGTGTTTATCTGGTGTTGGCCGGGGTAGGTAAAATGATCAGCCATGCTATGGCCCACTTGCTTTGCACATCATAATATGGTAATAAAAATAAACTATTGCAGTCTCATGTAGTCTCTGGAGCAGAGGGTTGCTGAAGCTTAGGAAAAAGCACAATGTAATATGAAAATAAATAAAAACAAATACGGGTGTTTTAATGTAATTAACTAATCAATTTGTTATGTTGCAGAGAATTATTATACTGCATTTTTTACTGTCTCTTAATGGCTTAATGCTTATTGTGGATTACAACTTTAATTTTCTGGTTTATCTCACTGCGCACTTTTATGTCAAACCACAGAAGAAAACTGTTTTCAGGAGAAAAAAAACCCCAAAAACAAAAAGGTCTGACTGTCCCACCTAACAAACAAATGAGACTACAACACACATACTTTACCCAGGAATTGCTTCATGACAGACCAGAGCGAAATGCTTAGTTGAATATTGAGCTGATTTAAGTAACTGTGCTATGCTGGCAGACCAGACATCAAACTATCCTCCGTCAGTGCTATTGCGCCCATGTGAAAATACCAAGACTCTGGCAGCCACTTGGATTCAGTGAAAGAGAGAACGTGTCTGAGACTGAGACTCCCGCTTTGTATTACCTGTAAAGGAGGACAAGATGAACAGATATTGCAACCTAATTTTCCCAACACTGTCTGGAGTTCATGTGTGAAAATGGGTTTGAACTTACTTTTTTTCTTTTCTTTTCTTTTCTTTTCTTTTCAGTTTTTTTTTGATGACTGCTAGTGTTGCACAATGTGTGCTGGATATGTCAGCACAGGTGAGAAAAAGTAAAACCAAAGTCTGTTTTAAAAGTAATAAATTCTCACTTTCACTTGGATGTTGTTGTATTATAAATGATTATAATCTATAACATAGGCATACCCAACAGCAAATTGGGCAGATTTTACTATAAGGATGGTACAGTTTTCTTTTTTTCTTATTCAGTTTCATCTGCCTTTAGTGTACTTCATGTCCAGATGTGAACTGTGAACCAGCTGAAAAGAATAAGGAGTGTCTGTTGGTCAAAGTAGCCGCAGCCAAATCAGACATGGAAGTAATGACAGCAATACAGAGAGGCCAAAAGTCATCAGTCACTATCTGAAATGGAAGCCAGTGTGAAAGTCCTTTAAAAAGCTTTGCACAGCGGCTGTCATAGATGCCCCCACAAAACCTCTGGCTCTAGTAAACACCATGTCAGTGCACTTTTCCCCACAAGTCACTAACGATGCCATTACGTGAATGTATTCTGATCAGTGTGCTGGTGTTCATTTGGAAAATAATCCCATAATTAGGTACATTTTAGATGTTTGGGGGTGTGAAAGGCTTCACTGACGTGTTTGGTCTAAAGTGACTGACTGGGCACAGCAGGCCAGGAGGGATTTTCATGGATCAATCCAAATTGTTCTGATTGCAGCACGATGTAAAGCCTGCGATCGTGCGTCATTTGTTGGTGGAGTAGCCAGAAGATTTTCCACAGTTTTCCTGTTCCCCAGCAATGATTTTAACTAGTTCTCCATTCATTGTGTATTACGATTTCTTCTGTGAACTGTGCAAACAGATCCTCAAGGGAGTCCAATATTCGTTTTTTTATCTAAGTAAATGTTTGTACATCTTCCTATGAATTACACTTTATCTGCATTAAGCAGTGTCCCTCAATCCCCCTTCCCTTATTAAAGAACAATCTGTCATTGCGTTGCCACATATGGACACAGACGGCAGAGAGCAAAAAGTATTAAAGGCAGCTGCTGGAGGTTGACTATACAGACAAAGTTATGATGATTGAACTTGTGGCCTCGATGCTCTGTTGGTTCTTCAGTTCATGTGTACTTTTTTAAAGCCAGGAAACACAAATGACAAGGAAAGACTTGCTTAATGAAGGACTGCTTAACAGCTAATAGAAAAACAATGAGCCTGGACTGGCATGGGGTAAGAAGTGTCGCTTCTGGAAAATGAAATGTAACCGTGTTCTTGTTTTTTAATTGAGCTTTTTTCTTATATTAACGAACATGAGGGTTGTTGGCTTGAAACGGGACATTCAGCCCATACCTGCATTAGTGGTGACTATACTTTATAAGAATTTTTGCATTTGTTCTGAGTGAGTGATGCATGTTCCTGAAGGTACATAAAGTACAAGCTGCAAATGGTTTCAGGACTTAGATCATTTTCCATGACTAAGGAAGGATGAATAAGCTGGTAGTGATGTGTTGGGGCTTGGGGTTTGTATGGGCTGCTATCTTTGCTAGTAAGCTAATGATGACCCAGACTATGGTTGCATTCCAGGAATGATGTTAGTGACTCAAACGCCTCTAAAGAGGAAGCACCATGTTTGGAGCATGGAGCAGAGATAATTGGTGGGTCTTATTACCTAATCCTATGACTGGATTATGTTTCTCATGACATGTCTGAGAGTTATACAGTAAATATGTACATTCTATCAGGCCGTGTTGCACCTGCAGACACAACAAAAACCCTCATCCATTACCTGTTTACACCTTAGTGCATCTTAAAAATTAGAATATTTTGAGATGTAATTTTGTAAAAAAAAAAAAAAAAAAAAAAAAAAAAAAAAAAAAAAAAAAAAAAAAAAATTTAATTTAAAAAAAATATTAA
>VUQK01011484.1:15220-31409 GCA_015106715.1 Bujurquina vittata
GGGGGGGAAAAACCCCAAAAAAGAAAAGGGGGAAAAAAAAAAAAAAAAAAAAAAAAAGAAAAAGGCAAAGGTAAAAAAAAAAAAAAAAAAAGAGTTTAAAAAAAAAAAAAAAAAAAAAAAAAAAAAAATGCCATCTTATTCAAGCAAGATTTGGGAACGATGTGGAGGATGCATCCATGCAGTCTAAAGCCTGTTAAGTCAATTAAGTCAAAAGAGACCAAAGAATTAAGAACATAATGACAGACTAGCATAAAGGGAGACAGTAAGAGGAGTGGAAAAGGAAGGATGACGATATTAAGAAAAACTTTTTTTTTCCCCTCTTGCACATCTGTCAGATCCAGAATATAATGACATAATTGTGTATGGGTGTGCTTTCACTAGCAAAAAGCTACTGTTCCTTTTTAAAATTTCAGCTGATTGAGCGAAAAGTCAATGGCCTGTCGAGTTAGACTATAGGGCTGCATTGACAGAAAAGGGATGGGGCGGAAGAGGAGAGGAACTGAAGAGGAGCTGGATAGGGAAGGGGAAAAGAGAGAGAATAAAGGGAAGGATGAGAAGATGGTTTACAAACAACCAAACAAATTGAAGATGGAGAAGCAAAGGAGGGGTAAGGAGTGGAGGATGCCAGCGATACAAAGATAAAAAAAACAGAAATGGAACAAAAATGGAGAAAAGAAGAGGGGAAAGACGGGCCTGATAAAAGCAATAATAACGGGTACAAGGATGGGAAACAAAAATGGCAAGATTAAGAGAGGGGTTAGAGGAGGTTCTGCAAAAGAAAACAAATGAATAATAGGCCAGATGAATGAGAAAGGGGAAATGGGAAACGAGAAAATCAGATAAAGGAAACAGGGAAGGAAAACAAGAAGAAGAGGATGTTGCATGAATATGGTTGGAACATCTGGTATGACTCAAAAACCTCTACGGCCTTTTGAGTGTGTGTGTGTGTGCATGTGTGTGTGTGTGTAAGTATATTAGGTGGGGGGGGGGGGTTGTTAGTCTAAAGCAGCCATGCACATAGAGCAACACCAAGCAAGCCTGGCATACTCACTCATATACGCCTGGATGGATGCAGAAAGAGAGATCAAAGCTTTAAGAAAGGAGAGGGCTGGCTGGGACACAAAAGAGATGCTAGATGGGAAGGGAGATGGATGGAAAGAGGGAGGAGAAGGACAGATGGAGGGAAGGAACTGAGGGGGCAGACAGGGAGGGAAGGGTTTTCGTGGTAGAGAATTATTTTGATCGATTTACTTTGGTCTCCAAGGCCACCGAGTCATGTAATCATCGGGAGGATTTTTGATTGTCTCTCTTCATGGAAGGGTTGTGTCATTTCATCCGTCTGCTCGGAGGTGACACTGGCTACAAATAGTACTCATCACAACTCTCAGCTGTCAATGTAAATACTCTCCTTTTATAATAATGTAGAAACATTTTAATGCTCTCTAGTTTTAATTTTGTTTTGGCTTGATTTGATTTTTTTTTTAATAACCTCTGGGAGTCGGGATTACGTGTTCTTTTCGTCGTTCATTTTGTCCTTTAGTATCTTATATATTTAATTATGAATTCACATTGTGACAAGTGATTTTTGTTCCAGCCTGCTTTCACTCTTAGCGGAAGCACTGAATAATTCATCTAGCATATTGTTCCAACTTTTTGAAGGACAAAATACTCATCTTTCATTTCACTTTGAGACCTCGTCCGCACGCTGCGTCACTTTCAACACAAAAACTGTTTTTGATAAAACCCAAAAGTTTTTTTTTCTTTTCCCACAGATTTTTAAATTTTCTACCCATTTTTTTTCCCCTTTCACATTCTGTTTTCTTTAAAAGTGTGCTCTGTCTGGTCTTTGAGATCCTAACAGGCATATTTTCCGCCTGTTTTAACCCTTAAGGAGGCGCTGAATAATTCATTGGGTGGTGCTCCCTCTAGTTTTGCTAACGAGTCGGTCACAAAGCCATACATTTGTAAATGAGGGTAATCTACCTCTATGAAGACCCGAGCATGTGTGTGTGTTGTGTGTTTAGACGGGTCAGGTTTTAAGACAAAGAGCGTTTTGTCTGATAAGAATCGTGCGTGTGTGTGCGTGTGTGTGTGTGCGTTTTAGCTGTTGAGTCCTGAGGGCTGCCAGGATTTGTAGCTATGCTACCACAATGACCCTTTCATCCGAAGAACCGTCTGATTTTGTGTGTGTGTGTGTGTGCGTGGTCGTGCATGTGTCCACGTATAAGGGAGTGATTTTGTGGGCCTCTTTTCTGTGCGACCCAATCTCTTTATTTGCCCAGAACAATAAAAGATGGAAGCCTGAAGGCACAGACACTAATAGAGAAAGGAAAGACAGACACACAGGAGGAGGAGGAGAGGCAGACAGACAGAAGCTTAACTTCGATAAACCGAGGTGTGTAATTCGGGTCACTGGCATGGCCTAAACACACATCATTTTAATCACAACATGTCGATACAAGAACAACATCTGCTTCCTTATATTGTCATAAACGTAGATGTCTTTAAATGAAAGCGTCGTGTGAAAGATCAAATATCAAAGAGGAACTACACAATCTTGCTGAATACTGGAAAAAAAAATAAATATCTTGTCCAGGGCATGTGTTTTACACGTAACCGACACTGTGACAGCACTAACAGAATATTGTAAAATTCATAGATTACAAACATCAGCAGCACTGAGCACTGAGAGTAGTGAGTCAGAGCCACAGGAGGGAATGGAGAGCAAAGCAGTGAAGTAGAAAAGCTTTTAGCTGCAAGATAAGAGCATATTAGGGCAAATACAGGTGGGAAAAGACAGGGGCTGAAACGCTTTATTAGCTCTTGATGAGGCCGGTTTTTAACCAACAGGAATGAGTGACGAATGAAATGAATAACCGGAGATGTGACTGGAAAGGCTATTTCCACCTCTGTGAAGCTAAAGGCACATTTGACTAAAATGGTATCTACTCAGAGCAGCTTTGGTAAATGCTTCGTTTTTAATAGCTGGTAATAGTCAGAACTTTTCCAGAAAATTCCGGCATAGGAATGGATAAATATATATATATATATATGTAAGAGGAAGAGGATGAGAGAGAGAAATAAAAATATACTTAAAATGGGGAAGGAAATGGTGGACTGCAGAAATGGAAAAGAGAAGAAACAAAGAATAGAATGATGCAAAAAAGGGAACAAAGTGCAGGCAGTGCTCGATCACTGGACGTGTGTGTGTGTGTGTGTGTGCTTCAGGTTTCCAAGTTATAAACAGCTCTGTTGAGGCAAACCAAGCCCGAGAGCAATCACACACTCATACTACCTGCTTTTAGCTTTGAGGGGATGCCATTTTGACTTTTTCTCCTTCCTCCTCTGCAGACGTGTTCTTTGGCCCTCTCAGACTCTAATTTGACGAGTTTTCCATGGCTGGGACCTCCAGTTCCTCAGCTTGCATGAGCTTGTGTGTGGTTTTGGATAATGATCAAGCTATTTTTGGCATTCCTGATTGGTTGGACATGCTAAGCAAAGTTTATTCACCACCACTGTTTCTCATATTTCATATATTCTCTTGATTCTTTTTTTTTTTTACGACTCTTTCTCTCCTCTCATTTTTCCAGTTTGCTGAAATCTCCACTTACCTACTTTTAGACTCAAAGTACAGCTATATACAATGCGGTGAAGGAAGTGGCACATGCTTTTGTTTAATGATTGATTGTACCAAATTGAAGCACATACTCCATGTGTGAGGAAAAAAAACCCCAATGAATTTAATTAATATTTATGGGTTACTGAGGTTTTTGTTGTTGTTGCTGTTGTTTCCCCCCCCCAAACCAGAAAAACTTTCAGAGCTGAAGTGAAGTCGTGTTTTTTTCATTATGTTGGGTCGCATTAAAACCGTAAGATCTTAGATACGGCGCACCGCTGGTGTCATCGCAGTCACAGGAGGTTCACCGCAGCAAGAAAATGAAGACGCTTGCTGCAAAGTTTGCCATCTGATGTGTGGTTAATGTTGTGAAACAACACATTTTACTGAAAACCAAAGCTAATATTTTCTAGAAATACCAAGAAGTTTGCTGCCTAAACCTAATGAAAAATAAAAATAAATCTAAAACAGCAGGATTCTTGCAGCATCCTCAGTATTGATGCTAAAGGGCTCCCAGGTGCCTTAAAAGATGACAACAAGGAACCTTGGCCAAGTGTGTGAGGAGCTGGAGTATATACTTTGTGTTAAGAAGTGTCCTAATGGAGCACTGTCCTCATCCTCATTCGATCAGTGTGTCGCACGCGTGTACGACGACCGAAATGTGAATACAGGCCTGAAATCCTTGTGATTTTAGCAATAGAGAGGCATACTTCAAACTGATGAATGGAGTCAGTGCAAGCCTTTATGAGAACTTTCCAAATGCCAGCTCTGATGTCATCTAATTAGATCTTTGCTCTCAGGAGATCGTTTGCCTTTTCAGCATGCCTTAAAGAAACACTGAAGCTTTATGGGCGACTGACCTATTGGTCACCTTCCCTGTTATACACTAAGAATAACTTCATCAATGCTCCTCCAGAGTTCACAGTCGCAGTACAAGAAACACGTGTAGAAATTAGGAAGTATTTCGGCTATGAGCGACCTTTAGAAAAAAAGTCTGAGTGCACCTGAGCAAAAGAGCTGGAACTCACTGGACACTGAAATGTTATTAAGTCAGTGATGACAGTAGAGTGTGGGTGGTCTTGGAGGAGGGAGGCTATTGTTATGGAAACAGTCGTTGGTTAAGACTAGCTACCGATTCATTATTAGTGAAGGATGGTTATTAAAGAGAAAGCAGTAAAGTAGGAAAGAGCTTGGCGTGTGAAAGATGTCACTCATTTACATAACACTACTGCAGCTGACGGGACACTTGTTTTAGTGGTGTGTGTGTGTGTGTGTGTGTGTGTGTGTGTGTGTGTGTTGGACCCGCAGGGACACACAGTAGGAGGTTAGACAATACAACACACACACACCCGCACACAAATAGTAAATGGCTAACAAATGAGTAGACTGTGATGTAAATGGTCGTCCTTTTCACAGCCTTTTTATGTCTGTTTGTTCCTGTTGAACAGTCAGCAGCAGCTCACCCCGTTTTCTTTGCCATTCACCCTCAACTTTTACCTCCAGAGAAACAGAGAAGAGGCCTCTCTAGTGCATTACAAAGCATGGGAATGTGTGCCTAAATATGAACAGTCTTTTTCTATTTGAATTCTTTGTTTGGTCACCTAGTGTGTTGCAACACATCCGGAAAGGGAACTTCTTGTTGTAGCACAATACACTGGGATGCACTGGGATCCTATTTAGTCTCAGAGAAAAGAAAACGCCCCGCTGTCCTGCACCTGTTCAGCTAGACGCTGAATAAAAGAATTCAGCTAATGTGTATTTTGCAACCCATAGATATATGATGGGTCTACAAAGCAGATGCTCTCGTTGCTGTATTGAGGAATAGTTTGAGAATTGGACCTGCACTTGTGGAGGTACACCGAAGTTTGCAGTTTTTAATGAAACAACAAATCAATTCAACGAATCAATCTCTCCACAGCAAACAGTGGCATCACCCACCGGCTTGTTTTAAGGTAGATTTGACGGCAAATTATTCATCAGTATTTTGCTTAAAGAGATCAGGAGAAAAGCGGAGGTGTGAATAGATGGGGTGTTGCATATGGATGTCATCATACCTACTTGTGCTCACAGGTAATGATGCTTCTCCCCTTATCTGTGTCGGAGATTTATGACAGAGGGAGACAAAGTAGCCTTGTTCCACACATATAAAACATTTCAATGAAGCGTTTGTACGCTCACAACAAAGGAACCAAAGAAAACACTGAGGTGTGTGTGTGTGTGTGTGTGTGTGGGAGTGTGTAGGTGTATGGGTGGCGCAGATAGCCTGAAACTTTGAGTCACATTTAAAAAAAGCCAGCGTTTCTAATTATCGTGTCCTTGGAGAAGCCAGCCGATGGTTCTCTGCTGCTTTCTCCTTTAACTGTTTCACTTTTCCGATACTTGCGTCACATCTAGTGTTGTAGTCACAGACAAACAAGTTAACTGTGAGGCCATGTAATTCATCATTACGAGGCCAGAACAATAAGAGTTATTGCTGTGACTGTTTTGTAACCACCTTGACTGGCTCTTCCTCGGGTGGTTACATCGTTCTGAGGTACAGCTCAGCAACTTCAATCCGAAACAAGTGGCTAAAGCGGGTGTTTCATAACATGGAGATGGATGAAATGCAACGAGGCAGTTTTTATTTCACATTTAGGGTGCAGTCTCTGTCTTTAATACATAACACACAACTAACACTTAAGTCTCAACACTTGGCATGTCGTCCAGGTGTCGCCTGTTATCGTGGCTACAAGCTGTCTACTCGCTGGATTGATCAGAGTGGGAGAGTGCTGCCCTTGGCTCTGGTTCTAAGGCCACAGTGAAGCAAGAACAGCTTGAGGAATTTAAATTACTGCAGGCTCTAAAATAGCTCAAAAACAATCGGCAGGTCCCCAAGAAAAGTCAGTGGGATTGGTCAAATATGGAGTGAATTTCCTGTTTTTCTAATTCTCTACTGCTACAGGCTGGAAACTTGATTTTTCTATAAATAAGTTCTAGTGAATCGAGGCTTCCTCCTCTTGTGCAAAGATTGAAACATTTCCTTCACACTTTTTTAATTAATCAACCAGTCACTCACCATTTACATTTTTACAGCATTTTTTTTACCTTTCAGCATGAGACGTTTTCACTTGTCTTGAGGACGGGCTTTTCTTTCCTAAATGTTTGACTGAACCTCCTCATAACCAAACATTATTCTAATTACATTTCACTTGCCTAGCCATAAGAAATTAAATGTGCAGTTATCCTTACTGTTAGACTTAAAGTCTAATGAGGTATATATATATATATATAGGCCTTTGTCAAATTTTGCCCTTAATGTAAAACCACTGGAGCAGAGCATAGAGAAGCTTTGTGTGTGTGTGTGCGTGCGTGCGTGTGTGTGTGCGTGCGTGCGTGCGTGTGCGTGCGTGTGTGTGTGTGTGCTTCTCAGTGGCTCCTCATCTGAGTTCAGTGTCACTTCCTAGCTGACACAGGTAAATGGAAGCCTTAATTTCAGCGTCTCTTCCTTGAAAAATGCCTGAATGCACTTTGACCCTCAGTGAGATTGGTTTGATCTCTGCTCCTGTCCCTCCCTAATTAACCTCCAATACTTTACCTCAATCAGTTCCTGGAAGGGCTTCATTTCGAAGGGTTGTAGATCAACACAGAGATGTTAGAGGCCACCGTAAACCTGCTAATAACCTCACTGCTGTCTCTTGGGAAGGATACAGCTGTTGGCAGTCCACATGCAAATGTGCAAAATTATTTTATGGAAAGTAAACTGGTATGTTTTTATGATACCAGACTGCCAGCTAATGTCACAATTACCCTTAAGATCTTGTCTAATGACCCACTAAAAATAGATGGTTTTCCTCGAAAACCTGTGAGTGGGAGGAACAGGTGTTTACCCTCCTAGTGCGTTCTGTCCTGATTTTCATTTTCATAGCGCAACCTCTCTGCGCTTATCTACAGCCCAGGACACACCCAGCATCTCCGCTCCCTCTCTCCTCTCTTTATCTTTCCTCCTCTCCCTGGATCCCCCGAGGCTGTTTAGAAGGGATCTGTGACAGATTCTGCTGTGTGTGCGTGTAGCACTAGTAGCTCTAGTAGTAATGACAAGCAGATGGGGTTATTCATCACCAGCCAAGTCTCTGCAAGCAAAGCAACCATCCCTCTCTTTCTCCTTCTCTCTCTCCATCTATTTATCTATCTAACTGATGCGTCTGAATAATGATAGATAAAAGAAAATCCTCTTTACTTTACTCCTAAGCTCTTTATCTTTTTGTTCATCTTACATGACCTTCTGCAGTCAAAGGATTACTCTAAGACCACTGTAGCTTTTTGGGGGTTTTTTTGGTGTACAGTTTACAATCAATTATAAACTCAGTCAATTCCAGACAACCACATGATGGTGGAACTGTAAATTAAGTTTATTATATGCAAAAATCCCAAAATTTTGGAGCCTATTTTGTATGTGTGTGCATCTAAATCACAGCTTACCCCCCCCCCCCATTGTCTATATCAAACACACATAAACACAGCTGTCCTTGCAAACAGGTGAAGTCCTTTTGACCACAACCATTCAGAGATCCACTTGTGCAAAACACACACACACACACACACACACACACACACACGCAGTCTTAGGTACACACATTCATAGATGGAAAAAAACTCCCACACATAGCAATGTACACTTACATGCTTCAGGGCTGCCATAGCGCCATTATTTTTCTGAAGTGCTTTTCAATTCCATGGCTGGGGCTTCAGGGAGTGTGTGTGTGTGTGTGTGTGTATGTTTGTATGTGTGTGAGATTGTATGATACTGTGAAGGGTGCGGGGTGGGTGTGCAGTGCTTGACAAAGATTGTGACATAAACCATTTATAGTGCCGCTCTAGTGTTTGAGTGCAGGCAGTGCACGTGTGATTGCTATTGACATTAAATCCTGTGTTCAGGTTAGTTTGGCACAGGGCGCGCACAGTGATGAGATTTTTTTAATGGGAGAGGAGAGAAACTGTGATTAGAGAAGGGTTTAGGATGGCAAACAATTTCCTGTATTCTGCTTGAAGTGAGAGAAAAAAAAATGGATAGGCCCCATGTGGACCCAAATTTCCTACTGACAAACACAACCAACGTAGATTTAAAAGAACATTTTCTCATTTAAATCATGTTTATTTGTTTAAACAAAGGTAGGCTCATACCTGCCGTGTCACCTGCAGGTTCCCTTTAAAACTTCTGAGGGATAACTGGCAGGTAAACTTCCTGACAGCAGAGAGACATGACAAAGTGTAGACACGGCGCAGTAAAATAGCAGCCAATTAAGTGGAAAAATAGTTGACACTTGCAGCGTGTGTGGACCTGGCCTGTAGCCTTTTGATCAGGCAAATCAGAGAAAACAATTAGAAGCAGTGCAGGATGAAGCTGAAGGACACAAGCAAATTGAAAGCAAATGGATTCCACTTTGTACACAAAGCCTCGATTTGAGCTGCACGATGCAGTAAAAAAATTATCTTTGACTTTAAATTGCACCGCTGCTATCTACTGTTAAATATTTTGGGCAGTTGTTTCAGAATAAATTTAGCTTAAACGGATGGTTGCCCTAGAGAGCGAAGAGCTGAAATGGCTTGTTTCAGAAAATAAGTGAAATGAAGTCATTTTAACTGTGCGTCATACAAAACTACTTTCATTTAAATATTAAAAACAATAAAATATAATAAAAAAAATACTGCTAATAAACTAATAGGCCATAACAGGTAAAAGTCAAAGTGACAGGAGCAGAAGCAGTTATTCATTTAAAAGGATTTAAAACAGTTTACACCATCAACAGCCTCCAAACGCTGTTTGCCCTTTTCTGAGCATAAACTCAGGGATATTTTGTATAACAATCCTTATTTTCAGTCATCTCAATAGGCTAAATCATTTGCTGCGTATGAACAAGGTTAGCCACAATTCAGTGATCTCTCAGCAGTTTAAATGTAATCGTTTTTTTTCCCCGCCATCTCTTTATTTTCTACCAGTTTTCTAAAGCTGCATTTTGAAAATGAAAACACATCAGTATACGGACGTGGCCCGAGAATCTCCAGCGGTCGATGCTTCATCATTTCAGCAGCAGTTAAGATTCTAATTGATTACGACGACCCCTGTTTTCTAACTGCAGCCTCTCCATTGATCCAGTTTCTGCTGCTGCTCAGCTCTCTCCAAGTGATTCTCCAAGTCATTACTGCCAAGACGGCGACAGCATCTGCGTGGCTCCAAAACCAACTTTAATGCAAAGCCGCAGTCGAGCCCTCAGCAATTCTTAGATCAGATTGATCAAAACACGAAGGCCTGCATGTGGTCTTCGAGTTAAACACATTTAGATTTTAAAACAAGCAGTCAGTTAAATAAAGCTATTCTTTAAATAAGGCTGACATTTTGCAAAGTAAATGAGTGAGAATGAACAAGTTTTCTTCCTTTGGGACGCATCCAGTATCCAAAGTTGCAGGGAGAAATGTGCAGATATCACTAATTTGACTGATACATTTCTAAGCTTATGTCTGCCATAATAACTGGAGAATAGAATACAAAACTGCGAGACAGCAGTCATATACTCCCCCAGCATCAGCATCCGATGCTGCTGCTACTTTACCTTGAAATCAATTTCATGTTAGGTTACAGTGTGTGCGCATATTTGTGTGTGTGTCCTCTGGCAGAGGTCATAACCTCTACCTGCTGACTGTGTCTCCTTTCCTAAATTAAAAGACTGCATCACATTACATACAACTCCCCAACACACATATTCAAGCTCCAAACTAAGTGCACACACCACATCGTATTACCTGTATAAGGACAGAACTATTGCAGCCGGCACAAAGAAACTCAATAGGCTTTTAACATTCATTTAGCCTGGACAGCAGGGCTTACTATAGCTATACCAACTCGATCTGATAGCACATTCAGAACGAGAGAGGCAAAAGAGATGGATCACAGCCGACTTTACATTCCAGCCTTCTGATGGAGGCTTATAGAGAGAGTGGTTGGGGCGGGGGGAGTCTGGCTGATGAAGGAAAAATAGCTAAAAATGTATCAAGCACGTTAAAAAAAGATTGCTGAGGATATAGAGAATATGTGGTGGGGGTGTAGCTCTGTTTAGTGCATACTCAAAAAAGGCAGTAAAAGTAACAGCAAACAGCCTGACGAAGTAGATTTGTTTCCACATTTGCTGCACTGGAACACAGTGAAATGTCCTGTTTTGGGCTTTGATGGCTGCAGTGTGGGCAGGCTGGCCAGCTTTTCTCACAGTCTCTTTGGTATCTTTCAGTACATCCTCGCCTACAATGGGTAAACATTATTTCTGGATGCATCACAGTGTTTCTGATTTTAATATGCTTATTTCTGTATTTGTGGAACTGGCTAGTCATGTTACATCTCCCACTGCAGCTTCCAAGTTGCTCCAGTGGCACAGACATCATTACAGGGAAAGATCTGGAGGAGCAATGAAAACACTGGCATTTGCTTGCAGCGCTATATTCAACAGCAGTTTGCGAACGTGCCAAATTCAATTTAGCTGGGAGTTTACTGCCTGCCTCGGGTTAGAAGAAAGAGAGGGAGACAGTGGAGAAGTATTGCCAGGAATGGGGAGAAAAGCAGGTAAAGCAAAGAGGAGATGGAGAGTAATCGGGAGAGATAAATGAACGCCTATAAATGCCATCCAAGTCAGCTGTGCTGCAGCGAGGGGCTGAATTATAGAACAAACATCTATGCATTTAATGGACCTTTCGCATTTCTACTGCTTCTCCAGATTAGGACCGAACATAACTCAGAAATAGCGTGGGTGTGTGTATGTGTCTGTTTGAGTCGATATTTGTGTCCAAGTGTACGTTTGAGCATAGCTTTAGATATCAGCTCCAATCTACATCAGCTCGTCTTCATGTGCATGACTTAGAAGAGGAGATTAAAAGTAGGAGGCATGGGTGGATGGCAATGCATAGTATAAGCTCTATACGTGTGTGTGTGCGCGCTGAACCATAGCACAATATGAAATGTAATTATGTAGGTTTAGTAAATTGAGCTCTCCTTTCAGCAGGATTGATAGGATAAGAATCACGTTTCTGTGTATATAATATAAACTGACAGAACAATGTAAACATTCAAGATGACACAATTTGTTACAGGACAGCTCATGACGTTCCAGTTTCGCATTTCTCATAATTTTATTGCCTATGTACTTCCATTATACAATTTATTGTATGCGTGTGTACAATTGGCATACATCCAGTTACACACCCACATCTGTTTCTTTCCACTCTACGCAATATCGCTTTCTTACAGGCACAAAAAAAATTACTGATGAAAACAGGATTACGCACGCAGGCCATCTGACTCCACGTGACGTGATCGCCGACCGTTTCTCCTTTTTAAGAGTCAAAAATATTAAAACTGGGTGCAGCTAGTAAAAAAAAATGTCATGAAAATATTCAAAGTTATCTTTGGTGGTCAATTAAACATAATAATAGCGTAAAAATGACCTTAAGAAGGAAATACACAACCAAAACAACGCTGCTAGCATGCTTCAAAAGGAGAGAGGACTTATTTGTGGCATCAAAATGACAAACGTTACAAAAGGCACAAATTCCTTCTTGCATCAATAAGAGTTAATACTGCTCATGGTTGCTCAGCTTAGCTTTCCATTACTCAGGCATAGGGTGGATATTTTTGCTGATTTATCAATGCCACAGGCTTTCAGCGGATCTTAAAATAAATGACTAAGACGCTGCGAGCCTGGAAAATCACCAGATGTACACTAACTTTCATATCAAGCCACTTATTAAGTCTGCATGTTTTCCATGGTCTCAGCTTAGAACAGAAATCCATAAAACGCTTTGCAGCAGCTCTTTTTTTCCCCTTTCTCTCCCTTGCTCTCCTTTTCTCTCCTCTCCCCAGATGCCTTTTAGAGTTGTCATTGGAGAGTGACCTGTATTATCTATCTCTGACTCTCTCTCCCCAACTCTGTCTCTTTCTCAGTCTGAATGGAGATTTAGATAAGAGAGTCTGAGCTGCAAGAGAGTGGTCGCTGCATACCAAGAGACAGAGCAAAAGAACAAGAGGGAGGCTAGAGTGGAGCAGGCAGTGAGAGCCAGATTTACTGAGCCATTTGCACCTTGTTTCAAACTCATCCTGCGGCTACAAAGCTTCATTCCACTGCCTCTTGCCTTAGTGGAGAAATGTGATTATTGTTTTGTTTGTGTGTCTCTTGGCAAGGCTACACAAAAAGTACCATGAAATTTGGGTGAAAGGTGGAGCGCAGGCAAAGGAAGAAGCTAAAAAAAATCAGATTGGATCAAAAGCTTCAAAAATTGCAAACAGGGGGATTGGCATCGGAGGAGGATGCGCTCTGACGCTGCTTGACTATCATCCGCAGATCACATTCCTCAACAGGAGTTAGATGCACCTTTATCTTTCATTTGCATGCATGAGGAAAAATTTGCAAACAACAGCAGAATATATGATCAGTGTGATTTTGTAGTCAGCTGCATGTAGTAAGTTTTAGTCACATTGCAATGTGTGTAAATTTCTCTGCATCCTAAGAGTATAGCTGTAAATAGCTGTTCAATTTCAAGATAAATCTGTGGCATACACACATCTGCAACACTTCTTTGCACCCGTATCCGTTATATTATGTGCATGTGTTTAGTAGGTGCAGCTTTTGTAAAAACTGATTCTGCATATGACACACAGACACACACACACACACACACACACGGGCCACGATTTGAAATGTCCCCTAGGTGATCGATGAGGTAGTGATGGAAATGTCATCTGGTGCTAATACATTTATCATCGCTCATCCAGGCTCATGAATTTCTGCTTTTGGTATTCAATCATTTTTGCTCTTTTACCATGCGACCATTTGAATGCAGTGATTCACAGGACTGTCTGTGGTTTTCTCTGAGGAGGCAGAATGCGCGTGCAGGCATCCAGCACTCTGACCGGACTCATTAATTAGTGGGCAGGACAATGATAGCCTGTGTTTACATGAACCCGTGTGATGGGGTGGTAAATAAAAAGCTGGGTATATCAGGCCAGCGATCATTACAAAGAAAACAAATACCTACATAAGCATAACTGATTTTCTGTGAGGAACACTTTAGAAGAAGAAAAAAAAAAAGAGTTACCTGGCACGTTAGCTGTAAGTGTTTAGTGTTTTTTTTCAGGCTAAACTTAATATTTGTGGTTTGAAACTGATGGAAACGCTGACGGGGTTTTGCTGCAGTTCTGTGGAAAGTTGGAATCGTGTTTTTAACTCGTGAGGAAACTGTGCTGGCCACCTGAATATTTGGGTCATGACCCCACAGAGCCTCACAGAGGAATCATTTAAATGATTTACTAGGCCTTACAAGTTATAAAGCAGTATAAAGGAGTAGATACTAAATTAGGGTTTGTTTTTTTTTTTGCCATTTTCAAACCTTTGAATGTTTCAATGTGTGCTCCAGCTGGAGGAAACTCGACCAACTGAACACAATGTAAATAAGAACATTTACAGGTAAAGCTATTTCTCCTAAATATCTAATTAATATTGTGGATGTCCATGTCTTCACATAGATGTCAGCATCTATATGAAGACATGGAGCAGCTGGTTGGTTGACCGTTGTATATTCCATAAACAGAGTTTAACGTGTAACCGCACACTCCCAAGCTTGTTTTGTTAAGAGATTATCATATAGTCACTGAGTACGTGTGTGTGTGTGTGTGTGTGTGTGTGAGAACTTGTGCCTGAACTACTATACGAGTTAGAGAGCGTGTCATACAATAACAAACTAAATCTAAATGAAAATCATCAACAAGTGAGGCATAACTGAGTGTGCACGTACATACATAAGTGGTCCAGCCATGCAGAACTGAATATGTAAAAATCTCTCCTGACTTCTCTGTATCCATCACCTCTCTCTTCCCTTGCTCTTCATCCCTCCTTCTCACCCTGTCAGTTAAATGACTGTTGCTCGTTTCTCTCCGTCTCTCTAAGTCAGCACGTCACCTGCAAAGCATCTCTTCCTGCACTCACATCATCACTAGTATACATCTTCATTACTTGTTTGTGTAAGCACTTGCAGCGTATTTACTGCAGGCTTTGCACGGAACTACAGAATAAAGTTATTGTGTGACTTTTGTATGTCACTGCATTGTCACCAATAATGGACGTGATCGCGTGGTTGGCATCGGTTCCACTTGCCTGTAACCAGAGAGCGCCACTACCATTCAAGATGCCTCTGAGAAACTTAACATAAGATTAACATGAATGAATGCTGGGGGTGGTCATCACTGCGAGTTTGGAGCATTTATGTCAAAAAATGAAGTATTGACTCCTCAGAGCTCATGGGTCAGGAGTGAAGGCCTCAGAGCAATCATGTCTTGATTGTTTTCATATTCTGTCAGTGATGCACATTTGATAGCATCACAAATAACAGATCTTTGCACACTTCTGACTGTTACAGAGTCTCTCAGTGTTGCATGTATTGTGATTTTAATTTATTTGAAAAAAAAAAGACAGCACAAAGTAAACGAGGCTGCAGATGAATTATTGAATCACTGAAAGTTTATTCTTGTCCAGTTTTTCCACAGACATCTTACAATAATACACAAAATCTCTGCCTGTGTGTTTCTTTGTCCGCTAACCCACAATCAGGATTTGATCAGCCAAATATGACACACAGGTACAGCTTGGGCGCTGAAAGTTCACATATTATCACATATTATGACTGACATCTTGCCTTGGAACCATTTGGCAATGGGCTAAAATGACTTCTTGTTATCATTCATTACCCTATCACAACTTTATAAAAGCAACTTATCATTTATATTTCAAAATAAATAGACAATAACATCTCATTTATATATGCAAAACTTCAAGTTATGCAAGTCATGATTCCATGGAGGGGCCTGGCAACCACCTAGCACCGGGGCTAAAATGCTTTTCTGCCTTTATCCACCTACAGCACTTAAGGAAGCATCTTACGGTTTTAATTTCTGAAAGCAGAATGATATATGACAACATCATATTGTTGCCTTGCAATGGGCTAAAATGACCACTTTTTGCACTTATGCTCCTACAAAACCTTAGAATTTTTTTTTGTATGATTTCAGATATAGCAGACAATATTTTTTTTATTTCTTTCAGACACACAAAATATAAACAGAGGTCCCTGACATTTGCTATTTATGAGTCTTTACTAAGGTAATATGACGAGACTGCTTAAAAATATTGTTATTATTGTTCCAAGCTGCAGATTACTCATTTACTCAGATTAGCTGGTCGTTGTGTTTGTGGCTTCAAACACCTGCTGCCAACAGAGAAGATGCAATGTGCTGTCTCTGCTCGACAAACTATGTAACATTAGCACTCATAACATGATTGAAGAGTATTTCTCGCATCTCTATTTTACTTACTTTATTTTCATTTATCGGCTGTTATAAATGCTGATACAGAATTATCACAGATGAAATGGACAACAGATGAAAAATAGCCTTTCTGGCTAATTCTGGCACATTTACAGAATGTTATTAATGTGCACTGTCCCTACCAAAAATATATAAATTCAAATTCAAACCTCTGGGCTGTAGTCCTCATAGAAGTGGAT
>VUQK01011484.1:32163-43047 GCA_015106715.1 Bujurquina vittata
CTTTATTGCGATGTGCAGGAGAGAGGGGGGGGGGGGGGGGGGGGGGGAATCAATGTAGCATCTCCAAAGACAATACTGATGGCTCAGGTTTCAGCCAAATTGCCCATCTACAGTATGTTGCCTTCAAATTGCCAGTGCCCCATGGACTTGAAATGTAATTACAAAGTCGAGGCAATAAAATCAGCTCACAGGACAAGTGTCCTTGCAGACTTTCCATGTCACGTAATGAACCTGCAGTGTCATTAAGACACAGTGACAATTTGCTTGTGCAGCCTGGTAGAACAGCACAATTTTACGGACAGGGATGAGAAGTTGGCCCGCTTTGGTGGAAACTAATACATTTTGTGTACTTGTAATTGTGCAACGCCATGTATGGCATTTGAGAAGAACGTCGTTACAGGTGTTGTATTTGGCCCTAATGGTTTTTCAGAGTAGTATTGAAGAAAAGATTGTTTTGCTACATACCTTGAGAATGTAAAATAAATCAATTAGAGGCTCTGCAGTAAGGCAGTTATAAAAAAATAAAAATAAATCAATACTTTTGAAACTACAGAGTTCTCCATCTTGTCATGGCTGTTAAGATCAAACCCTCCTTTTAAATGCAGATGGCATCAATGTGTCTGACAGCGACCTTACACCTGTGCCTGCTGTTCACACATTCTGCAGATTTAGCGTTAGCACTGAGTTAAGCTTGCCAGTGATTTGAGCTTTTTTTCAACAGTTGAAAGGTGCATTTAAATAAGCATTTAGTTATATGCAGCCTAGCATTTACTTGTACTCCATGACAAAGGGAAGCTTTGACTCTGATATTCTGTTGCATATCTAAATCAGTGCTCCCAACTGCACTATCGAAAGGCTGATTTGCTGTGCGTCGATCCATTGGTCAAAATAACTTGAAGCCACTGGAATTCAAAATTTTGAACTTGGGTTTTATTGTTTGCTGTTGGATGTGGATAAAATATATTGGCTTAAATCTTTTGGGCTTATCTAACCACAGAGATAATTCAGAGCAGCTGACAGAAGAACAAGCTTGTTTTTTTTTTTCAGAGGAGGAAGTGGAAAAGTGCACGACTGTCTAGAGCAAGTGTTGTAGGAGTAGCGCTAAAGTAGGAGCAGGCCGTCTGAGCTCAAAGATAAAAAATAGACCTATAGTTACCAACCAATCCCCTGCAAAATGACTGCCACCACTTGCACCTGCATCTCCTGTGCGGTGTTTTATTTTAGACTCGGTAATGAGTCAGAGTGGAGGTGTGAGGAAGTGGAGGAGGTGGAGGCGAGCTGGAGGAGGATACCTGCCTGAAGATAAAATATATTAAAAGGAGCTGTGCACCAAAAATAAGTTGAAAGAGGGTATATGGAGAAGCGCCGCGTAGTTTACACAAAAGTGGGTACTTATTTTACAACAAGGTCATCCATCCCAGTGCTGCTATTTTTTTTTCATACAGAGAAATTAAAGCAAATGAACATGTGTATGTGTTCAGGTGTGCACTGACTGCTGTATGATAACATCACCAGCTTTTATGCACTCAAACTATATCATGTGTGCCGGTCTGTGTTCCCATGCACCTGCGAATGCACACTGGTGCATGTATAATACTGACACAGCTAGGATCCACCAGTCCCTGCCAATGTGTGTGTGTGTGTGTGTGTGTGTGTGTGTGATTGTGTGCAGCTACCAGCTGCGTCCACTATGCTGTTCCTCAAAGCCACCATCACATTCTGCTTGCAGCATTTCACTGCAGTCATCCTGACAGCATCAAACTTGTGAACACTTACAAGGCCACGTTCACGTACATCACATGCTCGCACAAACACGACTTACGATTATTACATTTCACTTGTGTTTTAAGCCATTTTAATCAGTGCTAGAGGGAAAAAAGGTTTGTATTTCAGGGCAGGTTTAAATGACAATCCGCTCTCAATACATCCATTACTGTCAAAATGCTTCTTAAACTTTGAGTCAGGAATGTCTTCAGGCTCCTGAGCTGCACCAAAGTTTCCCCATGCAAAGGTCACAGGTTAGACTGCCCTATTAAAGCCAGAGAGCAATAGCTGTGTAAAGAGTCATATACTGAAAAAAATAAATAAATAGTTTCAAAGTGCATCTCCTGGCCAAAAAATATAAATAAATCAGAAATTGCTGCTTGCTTTTATACAACTAAATAAAATCAGTCTTTCCTCCAGTTTTGTAATGCTGATTCCAGTTGGCTGCTATCATGGAATAAATTCTAACATCTTGATTTAGAAACCACATGAAACACCAGATTTTAATCTGGGGGAGTATAATGTGTTTGGATGGAGCTCAGCTAGAGGACTATAATCAGAATAATTATTCTGGTCTCACTCCAGCTTCAGGCCTTTTAGCTAATGACAGACACAACACTGATGACTCGATTTTAAGCTGTCTGCATCTGTACATGACACGTGTGTGCACATGTTTGTGTGTGTTTGAGCAGTTTGACAGGCCTACAACATTTCCAGACTGGTTGATTAAAAAAAAAAGATAAAATCTAAAACGATGCACTTGTGGTTATTTTCTGCAATAATGGGTAACTGAGAAATGTGTGTACCCTTAAATGTCCTTGTTCCTGCTGACAGCTGCAATCCGTGTCTGTTCATATCGACGTTTTGTTCTGTTGTTGAACAAAAGAGAACAGGACTCACATGACAACAGATCACAAGCAAACACAAAATATTGCATTCATAAAAATGACATTTTGAGCAAAAATCTTTATGTTTCGCTTCTGAGTGCTTGTTGTGCAGTACAAACAAGCAGTACCTTGCTTAAGGATACTTTGGCATGCAGACTGGAACAGCTAGGGATTGAACCACCAACCTGTCAATTAGTAGATGACGTGCTCCACCTCCTAAGCTACAAACATCCAATATAAGGATTCCGATGATGAGAGTCTCCTGCACTGAACAGTCCTAATAGGTAGCATGCAGACCATGCAGTTTGTATTTATTATGGCCAAAATCCACAATCTGCACATGAAAGGATACTTTGATGTATGTGGCCATATGAGTATTATTCATTGCTGAACTAAAACATTACATTCTCAGATCCCTCGTGTTTATGATCAGAGAAAACCACTCTTCAGAAATGAATGCAATTCATCAAAAATGAATCAATACAAACTATTATCACATTCTGGAGGCCTGTGCGCATGCAGTGAAACATGTACACAACAGAGGTGTTGGCAGTGGCCTACCGATCAATAGGCCGTTATTCAAGCATTTCACATTTCGCACAAGAACCAATTCAAAATGTGACAGTATTGATAGTATTGTCTCAGGGTCCCTAGCAATACCGCAACATGGCAAAATCCATTTTCCCTCACATAACGAGCTGTCATTTTACGGTTGGAGTGAGCTCAATCGTCTCTGCATATAAAGCAGGCAGATTTAGCTGGAGAACGATAACAATAGCACAATTGCCATTGGTATAAATTTCCACCATGACATCACACAATAGTGATTAGTGCAAAGCTTCAGAAAGCATGCCTCATTTTAAAGGTATCCCCGGTGCTGTTAACAATGCACTTCATTGTTGCTTATAACTACACGTGCAGCGTCAGCACGCGTCGCTCGTGCCATCACTCTGACAAAAAATCCATTTTTCTTTAACAAGGTGAGAGGAGCTAGTTCTCTGCATACAAAGCAGGTCGCTGCTACATGATTATAATGATATCACGATGATGATTTATGCTGGAGGAATATTACCAACACTGAATAATGATGATTTGTTATAATGTTCTGCTGATGATTGTGTTTGCGGCGCTGTGACGCCGAGGGTGTTGATGGTGCTGTAACGTTTGGTAGCACCACTGCTGTCACTTTCACGTAATGCAAACCGGAAAATCTGGTGTTTACCGACAGATGACTGACATATGAGCAGTGGTATTATTTTTTTAAAGTGCTTTTGAAGTTTGAAGTGTTTGAGCGACTCATTGCACAGCTTCCACAAATCAGAATAAAATGTAAACCTCCCAAAATGATGAAATATTTGGATTTGAGCCAAATTAAGTGCACCAGAGAAGAAAGAGACCCAAAGTCACAAAGTGTGTTAGTAGTCCACAGTGGATAAAGCGATATGCTTTACAGTTATACAGGTCGCTGTGTAAGCTTACACCACCAACACTTTTCAAGGCACCAACATTTTGTCTGTCTACTTTACAAGAAAATGTCAAGTTGCAAACATCATTAAACAAGTGCACTACATTTCTTGCAGGTCTTTTTTTTTCCTATGCTACATGTACTGATCTTTTGTTCCTGTGAAAAAAATATGAAGGAGCAGTTAATTATTGCAGTGTCTCGGTCCTTAGAGCTGTGTGATCTCTCACAGCACATTTATTAAGATGTGGATAAAAGAAATGTGGCACTGAAGATAAAGGCAGTTTTGGCCTTTTGATATTTAGCTATTACATTATAAAATATCTCCCTCGCAGTATTTTTCTTCATCTCTTAACCCATGTGCCATCACACCCACATAATTACTAGATGGAAAGGAACAAATTTAATGTTGCCGGACTGCTTTCTCCTGCCTTTCGCCCTTATTCACCCATGAAGGCTTGCACAAATCACTAATTCTCATTTTCAGCAACACTCTGCTTCTCGCTCATGCCAGGGAATAGCACGTATAGCCACTCAGCACCACCAAAGGCCCAGAGGAGCTCCACTGGGACCGGCCAGGGTTAAGTAGCTTGCTCAAGGGCTTCTCAGTGGTGGTTACTGATGGCGGTAGGAGAATGTCCCATTCAGCTCCTTGCTCAGATAACATTTCAGGTAATGTGGGAATCCAATGGATGAATAAAGTGTTTCCTTAAAACCATTTATTACCAGCTTTAATCTTCAGCCTTGATACCTTCTGGCCCAAAACTCTGAGAAACATCAAATATTGTGACTTGCTGACCTACACTCACTTCAGGACTTTTTGTTTTTAGTCCAAATATTAGGGCGGCCGTGCCTCAGGAGGTCATCTAGTGATCTAAAGGTTGGTCTGATCCCCAGCTCCTCTTGTTTGTTTGTCAAAGTATCCTTGGACAAGATACTGAACCCCGAGTTGTCCCTGATGCATCCGTCTGAGTGTGTGTGTGTGTGTTTGTGTGTGTCGATGTGAATGTTAGATAAAAGAGATTAGGCATAGAAAAGAAGGAGGGGGCAGTAAAGTGAGTGGTTAGTGTTGTTGCTTCACAGGAAGACGCTCCTGGCTTCAAATCCACTGGCTGAGGCCCTTCTGTGTGGAGGTTGCATGTTCTTCCCATGCCTGTGTAGGTTTCCAGCCTATGTGGGTTTTTTCCAAGTACCCTGGCTTCCTTCCACAGCCCAAAGACATGTATGCTTGATTACCTGGTGATTCTGAATTGGCCGTAGGTGGGAATGTGAACATGAAGGATTGTCTCTCTGTGGTAGCCCTGCAATAGATTGGCAAGCTGTCCGGGGTGTGCCCCACCTCATGCCATGTGACAGCTGGGATAAGCTCCAAGTGCATGGATGGATGGCACAAAATATTAATGGTTTTCACATCATCATAGCAGCGGTATAGTGATCGATATGCCATACAGCAATATCAGTTAATATTCTGAAGAGGAAAGCTGTTAGAGAAACAGGCCCATAATAAGTTGTCTGTAGCACTGAGCAACAACCAGGTTAAATGAGGTTATGGCTACACAGATAAGACTTATAACTACCGTTTTAAACATCATTTCTAGTCTCTTTTTCACTAGTTAGTGTAATCCTTTTTTAGCTTTTTTTTATTTTAAGTGCAAACTAAAAGTGAACCTCTACCATAAGCAGAATGGAATTTTTCCACCGTGGTCCAGTTATATAGTAATACAAACACTTTCCAAACTATTGTGTTTTCATCCAAGGGTGTAAACTACTGCTTCTATGTCACTTGGTGTCGATGATTTGGCTTCAGGAATACTGGATGCCGAGAGCTCACAATCTTCTTTCAAACAGCAACAAAGTCCGCATAAAGAGGCAGTGGCATAATTCACCAGTTTGTCACGTTTAGAAGCTCGGTGCTTTGCATTTAGTTTCTCTTTGTTTTTGCTTGCTGCGGTTTGGTGTAAATTAACCCTGCAGTCTGAAAAGTGACCTGTAAACCAGTGCGTTTAAATGTCACAGGTCCTGAACAAACACCCATTCGTAACAAACTGGAAACGGAACCAGGCTCACCATTGTCGCAGGAGATGCTTCACGGCACAACACCAAAGGACACCTTGCACACTTCTCTGTGCTTTTTGTAGTATTTGATGCCCCGGGAAGGAGAACTGGCTGTCCAACCACACAATTTTTACCTTGCTGTTAGCAAAAAAAAACGTATAAACAGATTCTGATGAAAATTTCTGGAGTTGTCGGGGTTGGTATAAGGAACAATTGATTAAGTTTTGGCGGTGACCTGGATCACAATCTTGGCATGAGACGGTAGGGAGGTAGGCAGGATGTGGACCCAAATGCAGGACTACTGAAGCACTAAAGAAACATTCAAAACTTCACAACTTACAATGACCTGAGAATCTAACTCAGAGCAACCTAAGAGACATCCCTGAAGGCAACTAAAAATAACTCTTACTGGGCAAATGTTTGGTTTTTTTAGACGATGCTATTAGGGTACATAAACTGAGTAAAACATATCCAGACTGTAGATGCCATAATCTCTTCCCGTGGATCTCGTTTTTAAATAAAAATATAAATGTAAGGCTGTAATGTTAGGCAATTACACTCTGTCCACTCTGTGCTCTTACATCACGGTTTACGGTCAAAATGTTAGGAACCATAAGGAAGCTGCGGGCTGAACAGAAGTAGCCAAGTCAGCAACTGAATTAAATGTTTTATTTATATTTATTCACTCCAGTCATGTTTAGCCATAGTTCAGCTATTTTATTAGAAGCAAGCATGGTGCAACAATAATGCTGTTTAAAAATCTCCGCATTTAGAGGTTATGAGAGGTTAATTTGTGAAGATGCTAATGCTTAAATTTGTTTAAGGGACTATTTTGAGTTGTGCTCCATCAAAAGGTGTATTTTGTATCTATAAGTCCAACTTATTTTATTTTCTCATTCTCATATTCTGAAATCCATCATCTTTTTCTTTCTCTTGAACTATACATTGACGCACAACGTGATGAAATATGCAGCACATCTAATGAAAACATGTAATCACATCATGGTTATGGAATAAGTAATGCCTTTGAGCCCTTTTCTCCCCGGTAAATGGTGGGTCTTACGTCTCAATAATGTAAATTTTCTCTCTCTCCTCTCTGGCAGATCTGTGTCACGACGAGAACAAAGCCTTTGTATTCAACAGTGATGAGCTAAAGGTGCGTTCTGACATTTATTTCTCTATTGTGTGTGTGTCTGTGTGTGTGTGTGCTTGTGTGGTAAAACAAAAGGCCTGTAAAGTACCATTAAGACATTAGCCCCACTCGCCTGTTTAGTATTCCATTTAACTGGCTTCCTTCCTCCATTCCATTAATTTTCTTCCCTTCCCATCTTCTCTTCTTTCTTTCATTTAGACATTTTGCTGTTTTGCCTCAATCTCTCTCCGTAATGATCCCCATCCTTCATGATTAGTAGAAAATTATTCAAAATTGTTTAGCTTGTATTTGCCTACAGCAGCTTGTTAAAGAGGACTTGTAAAAATTCATACTTAATGTGATCTCATGCCTGAAAATGTGGCTTACAATGCATTTGCCCTTTGGGCACATGTTCTGAAAGTCACTGTATCGCACACCTCACATCTTCCATACTAAGCATTTTTCTATTTGCCTGGAAAAAGTTGAATAGATTAAAGGCAGATCTAATCGATCGTGAGTGTGCTTATCTGTGGCCAGCAGGCTGACAAGCCGATTTCAGAACGGCACAGTCTAATCATTCAATTGCAGGCAGCAGGCAGGAAAAAGAGAAATACGCATACAGTAGAAACGCAGTACAAAAAAAAAAACAATGCTTGAATTATTTGATGAAGCCAAAAAAAGAGCTGAGATGCCATGGATGATGAAAAGCAAGCAATCTGAGAACCCTGATTATTCAGAAATGTTCACATGTTCAGGGTGAATATGGCCCGTTTGCACTCGGTTGAAGGAAGATTATAAATGTGAAAAGTTGAAAATGATGCACCCATTGCTCTGTCTTTATTCTCAGCCCTCTTTAAGTCTGTCCATTCATCCATGTATTTGTATCTAATTATCCCTGGGCTGCAGTGTGTGCCTGCGTGGATCTGAAAACCTCACACAAAGTTTTTTTCTTCATCTGAATCTGCTTGAATTTGCTTTGTGGCTTCCTACCAAACGTGTCTCTAGTGACATCTACTGATTCTGTTAATAAGTCACTATGATCCTTGGTTTCAAAAGGTTTTAGCAATGCTGTGTGTTGATAGGATGTTTAGCCTTTTGACCTCTGAATCGGCATCTTAGCACACATCCCATAATAGAAGGCATTCATCTAGATGACCTCTTCTGTCGCTGTGACAACTTAGTGACAGGATTCTCCCCGTGTGTGTCTCAGCATTATAAAAATAAATCGAAAAGGAACTAAAACGCTTACCTGAAGGATTCTCGGGTCACTTTCACTCACTCTTTGTGTATCTCCACCTCTCTCTGTCAGATTAGTGTTTTCCTCTTCCTGCCTACTGCGGCTAAAAGAAAGAAATGCACTTATTGGTCTGTTTTTATATGGCTGTACGTCCACGCATGTGGCTGCCCTGGGCTATGTTTTTCAGTTTTTCTATTCCATACCAGTTTCACAAAGAAAGAAAGCAGGAAAACATTAGGACTACCATTCATTTCCTCTTTTCACTTGTTTTGCTTCTTTATGATATGGGGAGATAGTTTCTAAATTATGCTTAATTTCAGCTTACAGTGAGCGCAGCCACAGAGCTTTGCCTTATCCAAAGGCTTGAGGCTTGGTAGAATTAATCATGTCAGGCAGCAGAGCTGCAGCCCTTAGCTGCACAATCGTCAGCGCAACCGTTTTAGGTTCAATGAGGCACATTGTAGTTTCAAGTGTGACTTCAGATTTCTCACGAGAGTCTCTGAAGTTGATATATGCTTTGGCTTTGTTTACATGCAGCACATTCTTTGACTTGAATGCATATTTTTCAAGCAAAAACTAGAACAAAGTGTAATGCTTACAACAGCATCATTGCAGATGGCGTGTAGTGACACAATCCCAAAATGAAATATCGAAGTGAGAGTTCCTTTGAAACAAGTTTTGCCAAAGTTCTGCACCAAACTTCGCTCAGCTCTCTTTTTATCATGGCAGTCTGGTGCCAGCCTTTTCCGACCGAGGACCATGGCCTCAGGCTTAGAGGTGCTATTTCTCACACTCTGCTGTGAACCACTCCAGTGCGAGCTAGAAGCCACCATCTGATGAAGCCAGCAGGACCATATCATGTGCAAAAAGCAGAGATGAGATTTGGAGGCCACCAAGGTGGAAGCCTTCTGCCACTTGGCTATGGCTAGAAATTCTGTCCATAAAAAATATGAACAGGACCGGTGACAAAAGGCAGCCCGGGTGGAGTCCAACAGCCACCAGAAATGAGTCCGACTTCCAACCTCTCGAGACCAACCTCTCGCTGTAGTTCCACAGGGACTGAATGGTCCGTAACAATGAGCCGGACACCCCATCCTCCTTCAGTTTCATGGCTCTCATCACCTCCAGTGTCTTACCATCTGGTTTTGGGATGAGGCATCAAGCACCTTGCAGCCACAGCTTTGTGCAGCAGCCTCAGCAATGGAAATGAGGAATATGGTCCTTTCAGACTCAATGTCCTCAAGCTCCCTCAGAATGCTGTTGAAGTTCTGCCTGGGGTGGGAGTTGACGATCTCACAGAATGGGACCTCTGCTCGGTGTTCCCAGTGCACCCTCACCATATGTTTAGGTGTGCCAGGTCTGTCCAGCATCCTCCCCTGCCATCTGATCCAGCTCACCACCAGATAGTGATCAGCTGACAGCTCAGCTCCTTTCTTCACCTGAGTGTCCAGAACATACGGCTGCAGGTCTGATGATACGATAACAAAATCGATCATCGACCTGTGACCTAGGGTGTCCTGGTGCCATTATGAACATTCCTATCTTCAAAGATGATGTTCATTGTGGACAAACTGGTTCGCACACAAGTCCATTAACAGAACACCACTTGGGCTTGGATCAGGCAGGTGGTTCCTCCCAATCACACCCGCCCAGGTCTCACTGTTGTTGCCCACGTGACTGTTGAAGGCTCCCATTAAAATGATGGAGGCACTGGATGGAGCACCCATTCAGCGTGTATGTCCAAAGAGCAGTCAATCTCACAACCTACAGCTTCGATGTCTACATTGCACATATGACATATACCGTGGTGGGCCTACGTCACCTCTTCAGGCTGCTGGTGGGGACCGGCCCCTCCGAACCATAAGCTCTCACTTATTATTTTGCTTAGTTTACCTTTTTCCTCAAAATAGGTCAAATACGTGCTCAAAGAAAAGTCTTAACATATTATTTCTAAAAGTAACCAGACGTCAGACAAATTATGTCCTTAAAATAGAGAAAAATGTAAATGTTAACACAGTAAGCAGAAAAAGTACAAAATGCAGCTGCGTCCATAGAGTATTAACACATAGAGTCAGTGGTAGGTGTAACCCAGTACTGATAAGCATTTCCCAGGGATGTAAAGAAGAGCAAAAAAATGCTGCTAAAACTCATTAACTATCAGGCTCATATATCTTTAAAATGTGACACTGATGGGGGTCTGGGAGGACAGATAAGGAGCAGGAATTAGGGAAGAGAAGATTTCTTTCCAGGGATTTGAGCACACACACACACACACACACACACACACACACACACACACACACACACACTTTTACTGCCCTCTCCCCGATGAGAATACCCCCCTGTC
>VUQK01011485.1:14610-25261 GCA_015106715.1 Bujurquina vittata
TATTTCTTGTTTCTTCCCCGAGTGTATGGTCAATCTGTCTTCATGACCCCAACACACACACACACACACACACACACACACACACACACACACACACACACACACGCACACACACACACACGGGCGCGCGCACACACTTATTGGATCAAAATGGGATTAGTCGCTATGCCCTGCCGACCAAACTTACACTGCAAAAATATCCATTTTAACAAGTGTTCCGTTCCATGTGAAAACATCTGGTAATGAGGTGAGATAATTTCACTTGTTTACAATGCAAACCGTCTTGTTTCAATAATTTTCTCGATTCAGCCACTTTTCCTTCGCACTTTCTCTGCGTATACTGTGCCTTGTTCCGGCTAATATTTGTTTGTGGCAATTCTTGAAACAAGTCAAATGCATTGGAAACAATTAGAATGATGTCATGGTACCGGGAGTAATGCACTTTCCAGAAGAAAAAAAAGGTCCATTTCAGAACAAATGGACTTGTGAAAGCGTCTCTGGCCAAAAATAAAGTCACAACAGTGCATTACAAAAATTCTCATAACACAAACACCTGCCTTATCCAGGCGAACAAATCTGAGCACCAAGCGGACTTCTTGCCCTCCATTATCTCTCCAAAAGATAACATCACCCCCGCAGCCTCAGTGGCCCCGGATTTTGGATAAAGGCTGGACGGTGGAGGGCAGTGCTCGCTCTCTCTCTCTCTTTTATTCTCGCTCAAACACGCGCACACACCCTTCAGAGTTCCAGCGCTTTCAAGTGATGTATTTTGACTCCCCATTTCATAACTTTTAAGTTAAACCTTAAGAAGGAAAAATGAAACGGAGAATGAGAGACAGTCGGGAGGGCGGTATGTAAGCACGGACACGGATCCAAAACGAACATTTCTCAGGGATTTCGGCAGCAACGCCCGCTCTGCGCTCCCAAAACTCCCTCTCACCGCCGCACAACCGCAGACGGTCAGCCAAGCCAACACAACACTCCTGCCATACCTTTCACTCACACACGCGCGCGCACATACACACTCACAGGGAAATAATAGAGAGACAGAGTAAATTTATCCTTGTGTGTGTGTGTGCGCGCGCGCGTGTGTAACAGAGGTTGGTGGGTGTTGGCTTTATACATCAGGGACAGTTATCTTGGCTCCAAGAGCAGGCTTATTCTTTTCAACATTGTAGGCTACTTTCAAATCACACACACATGCAACTGGACGGAGTTGAGCTGGGCTGGGTAGGGGTTGACTGTGGTTGAATGCCTTTCCAGTCATGCTCCATAGACAAGCCTCTGGCCTTCTTTCTTACTACTGGCGCTCTCTGTCTTTGCACCTGTGTCTGGGCTCTTTTTCACCACTCACCACAATGCTGCAAGGGACACAAGTGTAAATGTTGTGGAGAGGGATTTGAACCACATTTTGGTGATGAGGTATGGGCCCGTCTGGTACTCTTAAACCCAGATGGAAGGGTTCAGAGCAGGAACTATAGCACATCTTGAAGTAAGAAAAAGAAGGCAGAATAACTCAGCTCTATTTGTATACTGTACAAAAAAAAAAGCCTGACAATGGTACATGTAGGTTTTTGGCTTAACAGTAGAAGTAGATTTGTACATAATAGATTTTCCAAAAGAATCTCATTATAAAATTAAATTTATGCTGCAGAAATGATCTTTTGGGAAATAAGCATTAATGGATCTCAGGTCTGCAAAATGAACTGAGGTTGAAGAGCAAGAAGAAAACAAAAGATAACAAAAACAGTAAGCCCACTCACTATAAGGCAAATCTGTGGTATGTTACCCAGTTTTCTCACTGTCATTTCTTTTGACTGAGTGTATAGAATTGATACCTTCCCTCATCTGACACTGGGAAGCTGTCAGTTCCCCTCTCTGATTTGGGACCAGGGGAGTCCAGGCTCCCAAACTTTAGACTTTTCTCTCTTTTGACATCACAAATGATGACATCACAAGGACAATTTTAGTTATCACTCAAAGACTGGCCTTTGGCATCACCCAGAATCTTAATTTCACTTGATTTTATTTGCGTCATGTTTTATGTCACAGGCTTACCTACATTTATACTCTTAGGGCCTTGCTGCACTGTTAGGTGCTTTAAGAAAATAATGCCATTCTTCATGATGAGCAATTATATAGACACGCGTTACTTCTGCTTATCATTGGAAAAAAAACTTTTATATGCAGTAACTTTAAAATAACAGTTAAAGAAAACCTCACATGAAGCCACCCAGACCTTTTTCTTTGCTCCTCTCTCCTTCTTTCCCCTCTCTTTTGCCCATTCATTTTCTGTCTGCCCTATCTGTCTCTTTAATCTCCCTGGCTGTTTTTTATCTGCTTGCTCTGTCCCTCTGTTTGCAGCCAGCATATTGATTGCCCATGTCTTTGCCTCTGCTGCTCCTGCTTATTGATCCTTAACTAAGACACACACACAAACTTGTATGCACAAACATCCTCAGATACATGGATGTACCCTTCCCTTTTTCCCATAGCCAAAAGTCATCGTACTTTCACTCAGCCTAACTTTGCCACACATATTATTCATACATGTACATGTGCATGTGCATGTGCTCCCATGTGCATAAACAGAACCAAAGCGGCACTCACCAGGACACCAGATTTTTTGCATATACCCTCTGTTGTATTGAATAGGCTTGGCATTGATGGACGTTATGCCTTTGTGCTCCTCTCGTGACTCATTAAAGTGAATGAGACCCGTGTGTGTGTGTTTGTGTTGGTGTGAGTCTGGGGCCCTGTATCTGCTGTAGGTCTGGGCCCAGCTCTCTCTTCGTATTTCTCTCTTTCTCTTTGACTGGGCCTGCAGGCTTCTTCCAGGGAGGCTGGTCAATATGACCATTCTGTCAAGCAATTAACATCGATCAGCGCTCGTCAATACCGTCAGCACCCAGACAAAGACCCAGGGTGCATTGCGTGCGCTCACCCTTTCTCTATCACAGTCCAACAAATCCCCAAACAGCACTCTCATTATATGAGGGCATTCTGGCCTGACCCCAAGGTCATCATGCAGGATTCAATGTTATGGGTGACTGGAGTACAACCTAATTCAGAGCTAAGAGGGTTCTGAGCTGCAGGCCAGTTGTTGACTCATTACTGCAGTTGTGCATGCATGTGCAGAGGTGTGGAGAAGGAGTCAGAGGGTTTGGTTTAGATATAGGCAAAGACAAGTTGGCAGGCATGGAATATTGCCCCCCTGCTGTTTATTCTGAAGCGTTAGACATTTTGAAAACTTTGAACAGTATAAATGCAATCCATCATTTGGGTGACATACTGCGCAGACTTGGACTTTTCAGATGTGTCAAGTGCAGTGGATTGTGTCCAATTAACTTTGTCTATAAGATACGGACTGTATATGTTAGCATGTGAAGAGGGATCAGGCCTGTGTGTATGTGGGATCTCTTAAGGGAGAAGAAGGCTTGTGGCTTTGATTAATACCTGCAGACATGGACCCTAAACTTCACATCAGATGTTGAGATGTCAGCCTAACATTGGTTTCTGGTACAGATATCCTTACTCTGTTAATCATGGGCCAAGTTTAAACTGTTCCCCAATGTGTAAATGTATGAGACACTTAATAAAGGCTCTTTGATGACAGGGGGCCCATGCAAAGTCAAGGAATGTGTACAGTGTGCCGGGCTTTGAAATGAGAACCTGTTCGCCACTTGTCTGCGTCTGCAAGATGAGAGAATCGACAGCTGCAACTAAGTAAGAGCAGGAATTAATTAGTGGAGTGCAATAGCGAGCCATGGTTGAGATGAAGAGAAGAGCAAAATATTGTTTTTATTAGCAGCGATGTTGGTGGTGCACAGCCTGCTCCCTTCTCTCGCTTAGTAAGATTAATCCAGTGAATATGAACGTTTACTCTGCTCCATCTCAGAATCCATTGCAGCTGGTGTCTCTATACATAGCCCAGCTGAGGCACTGGAATAACTTTACTTTGACACTTTCAAGTTGGAGGGTTTGATGCTGCTTTGGACTCGTGTCAGGATAATTCTTCATGTAATATATCTTGTCATTGTTAAGCCAAGTCCTAGTTTTGAAGAGTGAATTGTGCCCAGGTAGTCAAGTTTCTCAGGCAGCACCTGCATTCTGGACTAAAGTACAGTTTTAAATATGCAAATTTTTTTGTTTTTTATTATTATTTTTTTGAGCAAGGTTTATCAAAGAACTTAATAATAGAAAACATCTGTACCTTGATTAACAAAGAGCATAACACTGCATTTACACTATATCCAAAAACATATTAAATCCAGCAGCAGCACTGTCTCATCTTTGCCTCTGTGCCATCTGGCAAGACCACTTGTTGAAGTTTGGATATTGTGCATTGATGAAGTGGTACGTAAAAAACAAAAACAAAAACAACATGAAGACATCAAACTTGGAAGGCGCCATTTTTATGCACCTGGATCATATATCAATATCAGATGACTGAACGGGGGCCAACTACTCAGAAAAGTTTGACCATCCCAATAAAATTAAACTGGAGAATGAAATTAATTTCATCAAAGATGAAACAGCTGAACATTTAATGCTAACTTTGTGATAGAGATGTTCGGCTGGAGTGGCACTGTGCACTGCGACACAGCTGAAGCTGTTTTGTGTGCTCTGTGAGGATGTACGACTTAATTGCTTTTGACCAATGAGGTTGTACATAAATATGCGACTGGGTGGATGTTTGTTTAATTATGGTCCTTGTGGTTGTGTGTGTTTGGTTGAGGGAGTGTGCCATGACCCTCAGTTACTGACTGTACACAGCTGAGTGTGTGGGGTTTGTGGCTGTAGTGTGAATGGTTACTGATTATATGAAAAGATTGTGTCAACAAAAGTATGCACAAAGTTGTATGTTTCATGGCTGAAGTGTGTGTGTAAGAGAGAATGCTTCCCATTCGCTGTGATGTGAATTGCAGCTGTGGTTTGTGTTGGACTCGGATCTGGTGTGTTGTTTTTTTTTTCTTCCCGTTTCATGTTCAGATGCTCAGTGATGGAATCCATGAGCATGGTAACCTTCACTCCTGTCATCTTTTTCTGTTCATGTCTTCCACACTCCTCCCTTTTCTCTCTTCCTCCCCCTCGTTTTCAGTAAGTGCCCTTTACTCTTCCTTTCTCCTCTGTTCTGCTCTCCTTTGTTCTGCTTCAGCTCCTGCTCAGTGGGTCCATTTCTCCCATTCTGTTTTTTCCCTTTCCCTGCCCCTTTAGCCTTGCCACTGGGCAGAGGAGGAACTGTAATGTTTATGAAACCCTTTAATGTGCTATGTAATTACCCTGGCAACACCTCCCATCATTACTCATGCCAATAAAGCACCTCCAAATTGACATGTCAGAGTCGGAGAGAAAGAGAGGGGGCATAGCACACAATTTCCATCATTTGCCCTCTTTCTCCGTTTCTTTCTACTTTTCTTGTCTTTCCGCAGTCGCCATTTGTTCATCTTTGTTTTGTCATTTCTTACATTCTTTCCATCCACAGCTCCTTCCTCTCTGTCTGCATCCCCTTCACTCTGGCTATCTGTGACTTCTTCCAGATGCCCAGGTGGTGGGCAATTACAGCACAACTCCTTCTGGAATAATAATAATAAAAAAAGAAAAAAAATTAAACTTCCTTCACTGAGCCTGTTTTAGGAAGACACCTCTGCGTATTGGAAACAGAGTGAATGGGCAAGAAGGAGAGGAGGAGGGGAGAGCAAATTATATAAAAAAAATAATACTGTAGGAGTGTAAATGAGGATGCATAAAACAGGCAGGCAGCTGCAGAAGTAGGCATGAATGATGCATTCCAGAAACTAATTGTTGTGAGTAATGCAGAAATGTTTGTTTATGCTAAAAACTTCCATATGCAATTAACACATAGTCTTACAGCAGTCCCTCCCTTTCCAGTGCACCCACCCATACTAGTCCTCCGGTCACTATACCTCCCACTTTGAGAGCTGAGGCCCTGGCTTTTCTTGTGTTAGCATTTATGCTAAGAACCCAAGCTTTTCCACAACTTTTAATGTGAACATTAAAGCCCCTTTTAAGCTCTTACTATAATACCATTTGCACACCTTCTTTTCATTATTGGCTGTAGCCGCTTATTCTTCCTCTGTCCTGGCAAAATCATCATTTGTAAGACAAATATTATAACAAATTAAACAGCAAAACAATGGGTGGGTGTCTGCCTGACGTCAGCCTGCATTTCATTAGCAATCGCTAGGCTAACACATTCCATATGGAGGAGCCTGCAGGGTAGCCCCCTGCTGCCCAGACCCAGCCCAACCCAACCCAGAATGGCCCAGCTCAACTCGGTTGCCACAGTCTGCCCCCACCCTCATCTCAGGCAGCCCCCAGTTTGGACCCCATCCGGGCCCCCGCCATTATGTCATCTTTAATTTGGACTTGTCACACATCACCTGACACCTACCCCCGTCATGCTGTAACCTTTTGTCCCGTTGGAGCGAAAAAGCACTCCGGAGGATTTCTCCCCTCTCCTTTTCTCTCCCACTTTGCCTGTTGTTTTATTCTCCCTTTTCTTCCCATTCTTCCTCTTTCTCTCACACTCTCTCCTCTCACTCACACTCTCTCTGCTGCTTCTGTCACTTTCTTCCATTCCCTCCTCATCCTTTCACTCCATTTAGGCCCACCTGCCTTTCACCATTCAGACATAGGTTTGATGTATGCCCATGTGTGCATTGGAATCAGAGGAAACAACCAAGAAAAACTGAGACTGGATTTTGATGACACCTTGGCTCAGTCACCCATAGCCCTTTTCCCTAGACCCCCGACAAATGAGCTGAATGACGGTGATGTATGGGAAGTGACAGTCACAGGGAAAGGAAAGTGTTCTGGAGAGAGCTAAATTATAGCGCATGACAGGGTTCTGGAGTGAGACGAGTGTGTTGGACAGAGTATGGACTTGAGCGGCAGAGCCATGAAGCTGTCTCCTGTGATGGAAACATGGAATGTGATAGAGCTCTGGAATTTGCTTGAAGAAGAACAATAGACAAAAAATTAAAAGAAACATGCAAAAGAAGATAAAGAAGAGATCCATGACAATATGCAGGACTTCATGTGTTCAGGGTGTTCTGAAACAAAGCTGTTTTTAGAGTGTGTTGTCTTAGGTGTGCGTGCGTGTGTGTGTGTAACCATGCATGCTCTTTATGGCCCAAGTGCACTAGCGTTGCCTTGCACACACCCATGTGACTTGCTGGGTGTCTCTGGTAGCCATCCCTCATCACTGCTCTTTTCCCCTCAGGTTTCTGTTGTTGGCTTAAATCTCCTGTTCTGCTATGCTGCTGTAAGCTTTGTGTTAAGCTCTATTCAATTCAATTCTATTCTATTCTATTGCTTAAAGTGTACTTTGTTATAAATGATATTTTATTATCTTTGACTGGTTTGAAATGCCAAGTAGGATTGATGTAGGATTAAACTGCAGTCACAATAAATTGAGTTTTTAAAGCTCTTTTTCTATCATGCAAGCCATGGGTCTAATTTGCTTCTGTAATAAAAGGATGAATGAATCAAGTAGTGACAGCTGGTAGACAACCATTAGCTTAAATTATTCTCTTCAGCTGAATAGCCTGTATTCATCTGAGTTGGAGGAAAATCATTTTTATTATGAAGGAACTATTTTGGACCCTAATGATCCTGTGAGAACTGAGCTGACCCGAGTGAAAGGAAACTTCAGAGGCTATAAATACTCAAACAGCTACATACTGGATAAAATACTGAAAATGGAAAGCAACAGAGAAACTCATAATAAACACAACAAATTGACTTGTTGTTTTGATATAAATTCTTAGCCTGGCTATCAACCAAAACCAAGAAAACATTCCCGCACAGCCATCAAATGCTAAAGAAATCAAACAAATAGATGCTTTCATATAAGCCCTGAGGTTCATAGTATGAAAATCACGGCCTTTATAGTTATTAGATCACAACCCAATGAACACCTTTGGGAGGCTTTATTGGAATGGGGTACCTTGTCACTACTGTTTCCAAAATAAAATAAAATATGAGAATGACATAACCTGTAAGAAAGTGTAGGCATGTGTAAAAGAACGTTTTTAATGGACTCTGTGCTTCTTCATCTTTCAGCTGCTCCTTTTAAGGGTAACCACAGCAGGTCATCTGCCTCCATCTCACCCTATCACTAGCATTATCTTCTGTCACATCAACCTTCTGCATGTCCTCCTTCATTACATCCATGAATCTTCTCTTTTCCTTCTGCCAGGGAGCTCCATCTTCATCATTCTTTGCTCAACATATCCACTATCTCTCATCTGCATATGTCTGATAAGCACACTTAATGGTTTAATAGCTTGTAGAAACATCTTTTAGTTGCAATAGCTTGAAATAATAATTTTCTGTTTGACTTTATCAGTCTCCCACATCTTTGTGGAAGAATTTTGGCCCACTCTTCTTTACAACGTTGCTACTGTTTATTGAGGGTTGTAGGCATTTGTTAATGCATGGCTCTCTTATGGTCAAAACAAGGCATTACAGTTGAATTAAAACTTTTGGCCATTACAACACCTTGATTATTTACTTTTTGCTGGTATGCCAGGGATGACTGTCCTGTTGCATGACCCAATGCCAGCCAAGTGTTTGTGCCTATATGATGTGATAAATTTTCTTCAAATGTAGCACGGTGCATTATGGCCACACATCTCCACTTTGGTCTTGATGTTCCCAGTGGACATTGTGCCAGAAGCTTCTAAACAAGCCATTTAACATGCTGAGCCATGTAGAATCTGTGATGTACACTATATAGACAAAAAAATTCTTTAGATTCAGGCATTTTCAGTCCCTTTGCCCAAGGTGTGTAAAATCAAGTACCTAGCCATAGTCAACGCTCTGCCAACTCAATAACTGCAGCGCTCCAAACCTCCTCTGGCATGAATATCAGCACAAAAACTCTACCGGGAGCTTCATGGCATGGATTTTCATGTCTAAACAGCTCCTAAACTTGTAATGTGTAAGTGGCCCAATAATTTTGTCTATATAGTGCAGCTTTTGGGTGTTTCACAATTTCTCTGAGTTTTGCACAGATTTTATGTCTGACATTGGGATGAATTTGCTCCAGACCAGCAAACTACCAAAATTTTGGCTTTTATAAAGGTGCTCATGGTTGCGGATGATCAGTTTAATCAAGTGTGGATTAGCAGCGCCTGCTTGTTCTTTACCCTCTTAATTACTATGGAAGCAATAAGGGTATACTTAGTTCGTCACAGAACTGCACAGTTTTTTGAAAACTTTGTTTTTTACATGACTGTGTACACTTACATGGCTGATTTCTATTAAAAAAAAAACTGCTGTGAGCAACTTCTAAGCATAGATAGACATGATTACAAAATGGCACAAATAAATGTTACTATAACTAACTTCCTCATTCATGACAAATACACAAGGGATACATTTTTATATAACATATATAATATATTAATATTTAAATTGGCCGCTTTGACTGACAGGTGTGCTGACACAGACAGTCTGCTGTCAGTGAGATTTCACCTACGCTAATTCACCGAACTGGACAGTTTTTCAGGTATGGCTAACTTTTGGAGTCTTTTGGAGCTTGCTAGTGATTGTTGAAAACGTCACAGTTCCTCCTGTTATCCTATGTTCGCTTTTGATCCCAGATAACCAAGACAGTGACAGCCATGTTAAAATTGAGGCCTGAAAACAGGAGCTCCCAAACCAATGGATTATATCACAGTGGCTATGTCCATCTTTTGTATACTGTTTGTGTAAAAAAGCTAGTAAATGGACCCAGTTCACAATTCTAGTATTTGGGCTGCAGTAGATTGAATCGTGTTTTCACATAAAATAAGAAAAAGAATATGTATTATTGTGGCATTACTTTCTGAGTTGTGGTCTGTCTAGATCACAATTAATTTGCAAATATAGATAATACATGAAGCTTTTTATCTTTCTTTCTGTAGCAAAATAGAGATGTACATGTAGCATTGCAGCTCTGTTTCCAACCAATAACTGTCCCATTATGTGAGATATACTCTCAGCACCCAGCTAAAAATTACAATGATTGTGTATTCAAAGTAGTGTCACTGGCTTATAAAATGACAGTGGTGGAATGGTAAATACCAGAGTGACAACATCAGACGTTTGTTTAGTGAGTTTGGAGTGTCTGGTTGCACAGTATGCTCAGTAGCAGAGTGTTTTCAGTGGCTACGGTCAGTGTGTGTGTGTGTGAAAGCATGGTTTGTTCGTATGAGTACACCTTATAATGAGTGTGTGTGCATGTTTGTTAATTGAGTCAGTAGCTTGTGCATCCAGTAGCATGGTGTGTGTGTGTAGCTGTGTGTGTGTGTGTGTGTTGGCTCTCTGTGGGGTTGTCGGTTTTTCATGCTGGTTGGAAGTTTATGATCAGTATTTTCCGGCTTGCATGACTTAGCGTGTGAAAATCCATTCACACCCAACACAAACACACACACACACACACACACGCACACACACGCACACACACACACACACACACACACGGTAATGCTGTGGATCTTGATGATATTCCATGTTGTGTCCGTTACTGTATGGTAGTCTTGGTAGCAGTGCTTTGTGGGGGGAGTCACTGTGTGTTTGTGTGTGTGTGTGTGTGTGTGTGTGTGTGTGTGTGTGTATCTTTGTGTATTTGTGAGTGCAG
>VUQK01011485.1:36000-49903 GCA_015106715.1 Bujurquina vittata
CCCCCCCCATCCCTCCATCCCTCCATCCATCCATCCATCCCCCCACCCATCCAACCATCATTTTTTTCAAATTCAGGTTTGGTTGTAAAAAAAAAAAAAACCCAAACCAAACCCAACCAACCAGCCAACCAACCAACCAAACCAACTGATGAAGATGATGGGTCTGCAATACTGCAAGCTCATTGGCTAATGATATGATCAACAGCTCATTGGCCAATGAGTGTGCAGTTTCATACCATAGATTATCCTCCATTTTGAAAAATCGAATAACCAAGAATTGCAAAGCAGGCCTAAATGTTTATTCAGTATATCCCAAAACAAGTGAGTGAGCCCATAAACTCAGCAGGAACGTTTTTACAGAGATCAAGACACAAAGCCATTTCCGTAGCATTGGAAGTCTCTTTGCAACCACATCTGATATCCATCAGATAGAATACAGGTTTTTAGGCGCTTCGGCATTGGCTTCATTTTTTCGACCTGGAAGCTACATGTTTTATGCTCTTGCACCACACTGCACTTTCCTGTTTTCCTCATAACCTAGAAACTACAATCAACACAGCACAATGAACAAACAAACAAAAACAACTATGTTCACTACCTAGAGGCATCATTAAAATTCAATCTTCTTTTACTATATCTACCTTTTTTAAAATATTACATTCAGAGGCACCTTACTTTAGAAAAAGGAGAGTGGAAAAGGAGTATCCATGAATGGTTGTTTATATTAGTAATTCCTCAGTAGATCTTATTTGTTCTAGATTGTTAACCCTATGGTCATATTAGTCAGCTGATATGCTGATGATAGCATTTTTCTATATTTATTATAAAAAGTGCCAATAGATTTCAATTTAAAGAAAGGTACAAAAAAAAATGCTAATCTAACACTTCTTTAAACTGGGGCCTGACAAGGGTGGCCTCATTCCACCTCCAAGATGGCATGAGCAGTGCTGTGCCAGTGAAGATTTGTACATATTTTACAAAATCAGTACTGGTCACTGAAAATATGTGAAAACTTTTTTAAAATATTTTTTTCTCCTGATAGCGAGGCAAATAAAAAATATATTTTATTTTGTTTTCTCTGGTTGTTGAGTAATTTAGTTGCTCATTTTTTTCATTGTATTTTGTTTTTACTATTGTCAAGCACACTGACATTAAGACTGCAACAATCAATGAAACAAACAAACAGCTTTTGAGCAAAGTAAAACATCCAAAGGATTTGATTTTGGTGCAGGAACAACTCCTAAACATATTGTCATAAAAAATGTTTGGCTGTGTAGATTAGCATGCCTAAATAAATATATATTGTATATGAATCATTGCTTTGAGTATATTTATTATAGTAACCCTTCACAGGCGTGTTAGGGTTGGCAAAGGTACATTAAGATAAGATAAAAAAAGATAAGCTAAGATAAGATGAAGATAAAGCTTTAATGATCCCACAATGGGAAACTTGGCGCATTACAGCAGCTCAAAGAAGTATATATATATATATATATATATATATATATAGAATCAGTAAGTAGAGCCCAGAGCCTAGAGATCTTCATAAGGTAAAAAAAAGAGTCTGTTTTACTGACAGATTTAATACGATTCTTGAATGAAAGTGTGGAGTCTAAGACGACACCCAAGCCACGGACATATGGTGAAGGTGAGATGGGGGAACCATCTATGCTGATCAGTAGGTCTCCGAATTTCTGAAGTAGGGCTTTGGGGACCATAACTAAAGGAGCTCTTTTTTGTTACTGTTTAGCTTAAGTAGATTAGGTGACATCCAGGAATCTGCATGAAGAAAAAAAACCCATAAAATCAATTGATATGACAATATGAACATGCATTACTGCAAACAATGTTCACGCGCCATTGTATAAGAGAAATAATATCCAAAAAAAGGAATAAATTGTGAGTTAAAAGTGTAGTGCATTGTGCTGTGCCTTATGAACAAGGATTGTTGCTGATGACACGGATCAAAACAATACAATCCATCCATCCATTTTCTTCCTCTTATCCAGGGCAGCATCCTGAGCAGTGGAGCCCAGACCTCCCTCTCACCGAGTCTCCAATTTACGCTTGACTCAGACTTCACCTGCTGCAACGTAACCTACGTAAGTGGCTGATGTTGATGCCGACGTTTATACCTGTGCAGGTGCATTGCGTGTGTTAATTACTTTTCAGTCCTGTCCAAATGTTTTACATGCGGTGTCGGCCGACAATGTGTCCCAGCAATGTCAGGGCTGCAACTTCAACTGGTGGCAGATAGCTGCATAACATTTAGGACTAACATTTACCAGCACTGGGTTAATTAAAATCTTAGAAATTAGGCTAACCGACTAGTATATCTGGTACCGACTAGTAACAATAGCAATGATTAGTCATCTACTTGACTAATCGCACCCATCCCTAACCACCATACATAACAGTTGGCACAGTGTTCTTAGGTTTAAAAGCCTCGCTTTTACTCCATCAAACATACCTTTTGTCACTGTGGCCAAATAGCTCAGTCTTTGTTTCTGTCATGGTCCTGGGTCTAGGACCCACTGTTTTCTGATTTGGACTTTCAAGTTCTGTTTTATGTCTATTTAATGCTTGGATTATTGTGGATTTTGCAGTTTGGTAATTTCTGTATTATTCTTCCTGATTTTGTTTCTGCTGTTGTTTATATTCCTATGGTTTTAGGTCTTTAGTTCTGTTCACAGGTTCTGGTTATGTTATTTTCTCAGTGTTCTTGCCTCCCTGTTTTTATGTGTCACTGTGTCACTTTGTGTCCCGCATTTAGTTTGTCTCTTTTCTGTATATTTTCTGGTTCGCAACAGCGAAATCGGCAGCTCCAGCCACACTGAGGTCTGCACAGCCCCAGCTCGCCAATGCTGTGTGCCCTGTGCAGCCTCAGCCTACTCCTGCTTTTCTAGCCCATGTGTGCTGGCACTGGGCCATTGGAGAACTTTCCCTCCATGAGGGAATCGGCCACATTTAAGACTGAAGATTTTGTTTCTGACTCCATGTAAAAAGGAAAGACAATATTTTATGTTGTTTCTGAGCCAGCCATGAGAGGTGATTTTTTTTGTCATGTGCTTGAACTTGCTAAGAACAAAAAAGACATTTTGTATTATGTGTTTGAGCCAGCTATGAAAAAGACTTCTCAGACTATGTACTATGCACCTCAGTGCTGCTCCCCAGAAACTGTTGCTTCTGCTGAGGATTCTCCTGTGCCTGAGCATCCTGCACCCAAACTTGTTCCCAGGCCGGGGGCGTGCAGAACATGGCTTGTCCCTGCACCTGTACGTATTCCTTGGGTGGGGATGGCCAAGGACCAATACATCCGTGCACCTGTACCTGCAACTCGGGTTGTGGTGGCCATGTTCTGGCCCATCCCTGCACTCCTTCCTTTCCCTAGGGTAGGGACGGCCAGGTCTCTACCACCACTTCAGCCTCAGGAAGCAGCAGTATGCCCAACTAAGTGGCCCCAGTCACCAAAGGAGGTGCCATGCAGAGCTGCCAGGCAAGCAGAACCTGCATTGTCATCCCAGCCTTCAGCACCACCTCTACAGTCATCCCAGTCTTCAGCATCTCTTCAGTCTTCAGAGTCTGCAGCTTCTCTCTAGACTTCAAAGTGCAGGTTCCCTTCATTCTTCAGTGCCTACAGCTTCAGTGCCTCTTCAGTCTTCAGCATCTACAGCTCCAGCTCCTCATCAGGCTTCAGAGTCTGCAGTGCCAGTCTCTTTGGTGCTGCTCCTCGCTACGTGGCCAGCCGGAGTTTCTTTGTCTTTACCCCTGGCCATGCAGCTGACCCCATGAGTTTCTTCGTCTTTGCCGCTGGCCACATGGCCAGTCTCCTGAACTGTTGGACTGTTACAGCCTTGTGCTGCTGCTTTTTTGTTTTTTCCTGACTCTCTGTGTTGGTTTTTGATTCTGTTTTTGACCTGCCACACAGCAATCCACGATAGTCTCATCTCACCATAAAACTTTTCTCCAGGAGACATTTGGACTGTCTGTGTGAGTAGCTGCAAATTTCAGTTGAGCTTGAAGGTGTTGATTTTGGAGCTGAGGTTTTTTTTCTTGGTCAGCACCAGTCCATGGCAATGTAAAACCCAAAACTTGCCTCACTGTGGAGAGTTACACTGGTGTGCCAGTAGTTTCCAGTTCATGGCAGGCTTGAGCCTTGGTGGTTCCTGGGTTGTTCCTGGACACCCTAACCATTTCCTTTGGGTCTTCTTCCAGACCTTAGCAAAGTGGTGAGATATCCAAATAATTGGTACTTATGTGCAGTTGTTTGAATTGACGGTCTTGGAATCTGCAGTCATTTAGAAATGGCTCCAACAGTCTTTCCCAACTTGTGTAAATCTACAATTCTCCTTCTTAGATCTTCAATGAGTTGGTCAAATCATTGAATTATGTAAAACAAATTCTTTTTATGCTGGCAAAGAAAAACTACCAGCTGTCGTCAATCATGATCACTAATGAGAAGTTAATAGGCCTTGCCAAGCTAAAAGATACTGTAGAAACTTCAGCACTACTTTTTAAAAAATTTAAATGAGTGTATACCTATATTTAAGCATGTATGTATACTTTTAACCATGTGTGATTAAATTAAAATAAATTTAAACTTTTGCACCAAATTCTTGTTTTTAAAAGTTGTTAACAATGTATGCCACACAATCGTTTCACCCTGGAAAAAGAACAATTCAAAGAAATCATTAAAAGTCCAAAATTACCATGACATTCATGCTCATGATGAGAGTATGTAAACTTCTAACTCCAGCTCTAAATAAAATATAAAGAAAGAAATTAATGAAGAAGCCTACTGAGGCAAACACTACTTCTGTATACAATACAGATCAGTTACAGATGGCTTGGTGGTGCAGTGGTTAGCCCTGTTGCCTCATAGCAAGAGAGTCCTAGGTTTGAACCCACTGGCCAGCTAGGGTCTTTGTGTGTGGAGTTTGCATGTTCTCCTCATGCCTGCACAGGCTCTCTCCAGGTAATACTCTTACAGTCCAAAGACATCCATATTAGATTATTTGGTGATTCTAAATTGGACTTAGATGTAAATGTGAGCATGAATGGTTGTCTGTCTATCTGGGTTAGCCCTGTGATAGAATGTGCAGGGTGTACCCCTCTTGTCCTATGACAGACAGGATAGCCCTGTTATGATCCCTGAATTCGATAAGCACAAAAAACTGGATAGTTACAAATGAAAGAAAAACCTAGTGAGGTGATGGATCTATTACCTATAGTATGCTGCCTGGGAGCATTTTTTCTAGAATGGTTTGAGTCCACTTGTCCACTTAGAGAGGCAGTTTGAATGGATTATGTATCCTATAATGGAACTCTTTTTTTTTCTGAGTTAAGTTCCAGAACAGTAATGCATCATATGCCATGGCCTTCCCAGTAACATCCCAACCCAGCGGAACACCTATGAGAGTTTTTGGAATTATGTGAGAGCTAGTGCTATCCATTCCAGCATCTAATCATCAAAATATTTCCCAGTGCGGGAATATCTTTGATGATTCCCAATGAAGGAATATTTTTGATGATTCACAGTGAGGGAATATCTATGAGATGAATCATGTTCGATGTCTAAAGTTGTGTTCTAGAAATTTGAAAAATCAATACAACTCATTGAAGCTGTTCTGGTGGCCCAAAATCTTGCAAACACACTATATTTAGATTTTTCCATCAATTTGTCACCCACCCCCATGTACAATTTCACCTGAAATGAATTGCCCTGAAACACACAATTTTAGGTCTAACTTTATTTCCAGAACTGAAAGGTTCTGGAAATGAATAACCCCGTTGGTCGCCTTGTACACAATTGTGTACACCGCAGTATAATACATTATCCTGTAATATTATTTTCTGAACTCTCCTACCTAAAAAAAAATGTAGGCAGAAGATTAATTTTTTTCAACCAAAATTTCTGTTTTGTGACCGAAGGGGATAAACATGAAATAAACTTGCAACAATGGTTTACTTCATGTTGTTGTTGCAAACTTGCAATGATGAAATAGTCACTCAACTTCAGTTTAGTAAGCGCTTTCATGAAACTGGCTTAAAGAGGGACCGCACTTAAAATACTTCACAATACACGTGGTGGCTGCTGTTCGTCTCTGATTCTAAGCTAAATGTAAGGTCTAAGCTAAATACAGCCTTGAACATATAGTCAAAATTCTGATTTCAAACAAATGAGAAAGGGCACAGCTCACATGCGTTAGTATACTTTGCTCTTACTACCTGCAGTGAATAGTCACGCATATTTTCAAATACTCTCATCAAAAAGTGTGAATGTGTGTGTGGCAGGTTAAGAAAGAGCAGCGGCTGGGTTGTTTTTGATGTAGCCAATGTCTAGAAACAAGCCAATTTCTGTAATTTAATATTTCATTGCCTTCACATCTGGAGCTGCATGTAAAAATGGAAAATAGAGGGGTGGGATAAAAGACTGACATGAGAAGAGGGAAGAAGAAAGAGTGGAGAAAAATACACCCTCTTCTCCAGCACACACATCCCTAACCTTCATTCACTCACCACATGCTTGTCTGTGCACACACTTTTTACAGTAACATAGGATGCATACTTGCTGCATATACTTCTTGTATTTTGTTTTTCTTTCCCTCTCTCAATCTCAGTCTGCCATTTCTTCTTAGACAGACACACATACACACACCACTCTGGAGTGACTGGTGTTGTAAGTTGGCGTGAGCGTGTAGGTGATCTGGGTGTGATTACTGCTTGGCTCCCCGACAACTCTGATGATGACATTCAGTGCTTTGAGCTCCTCTGGCCTGGGTCTGCTCCAAACACAACCAGGCAGAACAGTCTCTTTACCTCACAACCATGCATACATGTGGCCTGCATACTACTACAATGCACATTTTCTGTGTTAAACCCATAAATTTTAGATGTGCATTTGAATTTTGGTATGACAGTGTGAAGTTAAGCAGTGTCAAGATTAAAAAAAGAACATTTTGTCCCAGGTCACATCACCCTTCTCTATCTCAAACTCTACATGCAAATCACTGTTTTGTTGTTTACTCAAGTTCAACCTGCTCTTGAGTCTGCTGCTGCTCCTCAAATCTCTTCGATCTGTCTGTGTTGTCACCGCCTCTGTCTGTATTCCATTTGCTTCAAGTGTCTGTTTGCCTCATTGAAATGCCAAGCTCAGAGAGCAGCTGTGTGTTGGATCGTTGCTATCAAGACAGAGTCAACATATGTACACGCACACACTACTCTCTAAGTTGTAGGGCTTCATGCCCAGATTGTGTTAATCCTCTCTGTCCTCCACACATTTCTCTACACCCATCAACGTCAATGCCGCTTTGATGAAGACACACACGCGCACACACATACTACTCTCCATCATTATCATTGTTTCAGCTGGAGAAGAGTCAGCGCTTTTGTTTGTAATTACAGGGGTTTGAAGTGAAAGGGAAGAATTTTCAAGAAGAGAGAAGAGGATGGATGGAAAAGAGAAAAAAAGAAACAGCAGGTCAGAAAAAAAACACACTAGCATGTCTGTGACATATTAGTCACATTTTACCGTAATTGTTGTTCGACCCCATCCCACACTTGTAAAAAGAAGAGAAATACTTTGGGAATGTGCTTTGCAGTGGATGGCTTCCAAGGTTTTGTCTGGTGTGTTTCTGTACAAAGGGCAAAGGAGCTTTGTGGCTGGCTGGTATGGCTTTAAAAACATTACATCTAAGGGTAGAGGCCTGTTCCGCTTCCTAAGCTGAGGGCTTCAGTTAGGATTGACCCTATCAAAGCAGAATAGAGTGAGCCATTTGTAGAGGTACTAAAGAGTCTTCAGCTGTAGTCTTTTACTTTCCCTAAAATCTAAATGAATCCCTTAGTGCAAAAACCAAGATAAAGGGAACATGAAACCAGCTTGGTTCTCTTCCATCTGGACATGAAGAGATAAGTCAACCTGGGATCTTAAAGGCAGAAAATCCAATTGATTGATGGCTGGGGTGATTTTTCAGCGAATCTATTGATTCATCCACAGAAACAGCCTGTTTGGCAGGAACATGTTTGACTGAGCCACAAAAATGTTCAAAAACAACACTGCTGAATGATGACAGGCACGTGGCACAGTGCAACATCCACACAGCTTGTTGTGATCCCTCGGGGTTCATAAAACACAAGCCTTGTTAAAGCCAGCGCCCCCACTGTGACAAGCAAGCCAAGTTCACAGTTGAGGGATAAGGGTCGCCATGAGTAAAATCAGAGGACAAGGGAGGCTTGCTGTAGTAAACACTACTTGTCAGTCCTACCACTAATCCTTCTATTTGGGATTTTCCTGCTGTGAATATATCATCATGCCAGATTTCTGCACTTAGTGTGCCTTTTCCCTCTTAGATCTTTAGTTTTTTTGGGCAGTTCTCACACTGCATTGCTACATTCATCGCTCTTAGTTCACACACCATTTTGTAAAATAAGCACTGATTTTACTTTTTTGTGTATGAGCACTCTTCTAGAAAGAGTAATGCATTATCCAAAAACACAATGTAAAGCAGGAGCATAATGCAAAAAATCCATGCATTCACACATGCAACTGCTTTCAAATTAGTGGTGCTTGGGGAGGTGTGTGACCAATGTGCGTCCCCTCCTGTCTCCCGATGTTGCCCAACAGGGAGTGTTTGTGTGGTTTCTAAAGGCAACGGCTAGCGAGGGTGGGGGAGGCTGAAGCAGAGAGGCAGGGCTGCAGCCACACGTTCTACTCTGGTTTGTTTTGCATGTCTGATTGCTGTATGCATGTGTGTCTGTAGAGGCTGCAGGTGGGCTCATGCACGATGTCACTGAGTGGCTGTGTTTGTGTATTCATTTGAATTTCTGCATGCATGTGTGTATCTGAGCAGAGTGTGGAAAGTGTTGTTGTCTACAGGCTAACTGTTACTGACAAGCACACACTGACTACTGGAGTCAAAAAGTTAAATGCACTCTATGCTCTTTTCTCTCCCCGGAGGCTCCCTCTTGCTGCCTCTCTAACTTTCTCTCCTCCCATTTTTATTTTCTATATTTTTCTCTCTGTCATTCTCTCCTGCTTTTTCTCTCTCCCTGACGATTTCTTTCTTTTGCTCCCTCCTCTCTCCCTCCATCTCTGATGATTTTAGCAGAGGTGTGACTCATTGGGCATTGAGCCACAATGTCAGGTAGTGAGAGGAGGGCAGGAATGAGATGGATAGAAAGAAAGAGAAAAAGGGAGAATGGGGGGGGAGAGTTGTTTTAAGAAGTGGTGAGGTATAGTGGAGGGGGGAGTCAGAGATATGCAAAATGGAGTGGAATGTGCAAGAGGAAAAGAGTGAGAGTGAAAGAGGGAGACTTGGGAAAGGGAGGGGTTTAGAGTCAGCATAAGGAAAACATAAAAAAGGAGGGAAATGAATAATTTCTGCAAACAGTTTCCGTCACAATTGAGTTTTTTCCTTCCTTGCATGTTTTCTCGATTGCTGTGCATGTTTTGGCCATGCAGCACACTCTGAGCTGACCAATGTGTTTATGTGCAAACCTGTTCATGGCTAACTCTCCATTCATGCTTTCTTTTTAATGCTTTAAAGTAGCTAATTACCATGGGGATCATTAATATACACCCACCTCCTGGTAAAGCAGGCTGAGAGGACGTAGAGAGTTGGCCAAACAAGGGACAGTCAGGAGAAAGAGGGTATAAAATGATTGGGACTGGACAGAGGGGAGTTGGAAGTAGGGACAGGTGGAGTGGAAGGACAAAAGAGGAAAGGTGGTGTGAATAGGAGAATTTAGTACAGAGATACGCAGGCACATTCATGTTCATAAGGCTTGTCAATCAACTGTCTTTGTTGCCCCTAAGGCGGGGGCTCTCCACTCTCTTCTCTGCCTTGGCACTCACCCATCCACACATGCACACACACACACGCACGTGTGTACGTACGCACACACGCACACGCACACACACACACAATCTTGGCTGGTGTAAAGGAGATTCTGGAATTTTCTGTTTCATTGTACTGAATGATTTTTTTCAAATAAGTCCTTAAGTTCAGGTCACCCTGAGAACACACACATAAATGGGAACAAACACGCACATACTTAACCTCTGGCTTCTGTCCTCAGTAGACATTGCATTTGTGCCAGCTCTATGTCTCTGTCTCCTCTCTGTCTCTTCCTTGTTTCCTTCCTCGTGTTTTTCTTCCCTCCCTCCAACTTCAGATCATCTTGTTGACAATCTTGGGAAAAATATAAACATTAAATGATCAAAGGTGACTGTGTCAACACTGCTATTTTATTTCACCTATTACATTCCCATTAAGGTATTTGTAATGTTTCAGGTGTAACCCGACTCAACTCCCTTCAAGTTCTCTCAACACTGCCCCCCTCAGACAATTTTCTCTTACTGAAAAAAGTTCTCAAGCCTCTGATTTACTTTGGCAAGAAAACACAGGGGAGACTGGGTAGAAAAACATTAAGCACAGTATAAAAAGAATGCATCTCCACTTTTTCAGCTTGCCGACATTCTGATGTGTACTCACTCCACAAAAGCTACATTTTTACTGTGCAAGTATTTTGTTGTGGTGATGTACATCATATGCAATATGATTAGACTGTCCTGATCCTTCCACTATACATCAACGGTGGTGACAGAGGCACGGGGAAGATCAAAGTCATCCTAATAGATTGGTATCACCACTCCCACCTGTTCCCTGCGGAATTTCCTCTCTTCCCAGCATGTGTGCATGCGTGTGCACGTCTGTTATGTCTATTAGACTGTTTGTGTTTCTGCATGTGTGCCTGAGTTTGCAACTGTTACCAAGTGGTTATGGACCTGTATGCCAGTTTGTGCGCATGTGTGTGTGCATGCGTATGTGTGTGTAGTCTGTTTCAACACGTCTACAACTTGCGGGAATCTTATAATCTGGAACTGGAATATGTGCTCATGTCTGTGTCTGTCTAGCCTTGCTCCACCTCGCTCTTTCTCTTCCTTTCTCTTACTCTCACTCCTTGACAGCTCTAATAAGTTTGGTAGATCAGGTTACACCCCTTGATACAACATGCCAGCTTCTCCCCTTATTTCTGTTTTCTCTAATTTGGTCTTCTTTCTTTTGCCCATTTCATATAAATGCTCTGTCTCACCAACAGACAGCTTCTCACGAACACAAGGAGAAACACACACACACACACACACACACAAAGCAGACGCACACAGACACTGACAGGGAGTGAGACAGAATACATGCACACATGTCTGTCTCTGTAGGCCTCTCAGGTTGCTGACATTTTCCATTTTTGCGCATATAAAGTAATAATAATAATATTAGTGGGTGTGACAGAGCAAGGGTCCATTCACTGCCACTGCCAGCTTCCTATAAATATCCCCCTTCTTCGGGGGAATCCGAGAAGCAGTAGAGACCTTCAGTTTACACAGCTGAGGAGCATGTGGACGAAAACCTCTATTCTTTCTCTTTCCCTCCTTTTTCCTGCCTCTCCTTTCCCCTATCCCTGCTCTTCAATTTCCCATCGCTTCACTGCTCGGTTATGCGACCATGTGTCTTTAACATTTTTCTGATCTCTTTGTCCTCGCTTGTCTCTTCTCACCTGCCTTCCTCCCCCATGATTTCATACTCATATCTCTCCATCTTGCATGACCCCCCACCTTTCCTGTCACCTTTACATCTGCACCTTTCTGTTAGTCTTCTCTGATAGAGATTATGGAGATGCACCAGACAATGTTCAGCTGGTTATTATGGGAACTGCAGAGTGATGAGGTGAAGCTAACTGCAGGTGGAAGTCATCCTCCGTTTCATCACATCTCCGTATTTTGTCTCCTGACTTACCCACTTACCTTTTCCCCCAAAACACCTGCCGACACTTGCTGAGTAACATCTGTTTAAGTAAACAAAATAATCTCTCTCTCTCACACACACACACACACACACACAAACGATTCATAGTAAGATGTGCAAATATAATGTTGACCTTACTTCACGTGTTTGAGAGACAGAATGTGGAAAATGTACTTTGGCGTGCAGTATATAGGTCTTTGGCTCCTCCTAGTGGATATTCTGCTTCATCCCCTTATTTTCTGAAAACAAAGACGTCATTTAAAGCCCACTTGTGTTAAGTGATCACTCACCCGGTTTCACCTTAAAAAAATCCCAAAAGACTGGCAGTTGACGTGTTTGTTGATCACTGTGGTGCTCTGAGTGATGCATCAGCAGCCTGTAAATGAGTTCAAGCAAAACGCTAAGCTGTGTGTCGGCTCTCCGCACACCACGTGATCAGTGGTACCTTTTCATGAACCAAAGCACCTGTCCTTCCTTCCTACGTCCTACTTTGGGAACTTTAAGGATTTTACCCGACTTAATAAATTGTTTTTTTTTACATTAACTGTGCGCATAATCAACACGTGGTTCTTGTCTTATTGCTAGCTTCTTGCATTAACCCCGAAAATAAGTCCAAACCAGTCACGGCGCAGCCAGCAACGTGCTCATAAATAAAGAAGTTGGACTCATCTGATCTGCTCGGTGGCGACAGGGCTCGACCACAGACGTTCTCGGCTGTTTTCATTTTCCCACCTCCGTAAGGTGCTTTTATATCACACCTAAAGTATATAATCCTCTTTATGACCAAAAACACTATAACCATGTTATTGTATTGTAGAATAGGCGGATAAACTCACACCAGCTGACGTCTGTAAGCTTTGCTCAGAATATTATAATCCCAATCAGTTTAAGAAATTAAAACACATCTTCACCGCTCCGATTGAGACGTATCATCGCAAAAATAAATGGGTGGATGGATGACAGGTGAGCATTTTTTCTTTTTTTTTCTTTTTTGTTGTAGCGCCCCACTTTGCGCTCTTGTGGATGCATCATAGAACAGCCTGGCATAACATTACAGTTAATGATAATAGGAATGCAGTGGTTACATAATAAATGTTATAATAGAATATTGGGTGTAAAAAGAGACAGTTTGGGGCTCTTTTTCTTGTCGCTCTGACTGTTGTGACCATCAGTATCCGTTAGATGGCACCCTAAGAGCACAGATAAAAGTAGAAATAACGGCTCCCGGTGGAGAACAAAGTGACATCTGCAGAAACTTTTTTAATCCGTCCATTCTGAAAATTTCATCTAACCTTCAGAGGTGACTAGTTGTCGCATCCAGCTTCGGGAAAACCTTCTCTCATTCTTGGCCTACAATGAAGAAACACAGAGATTAACTAATTTAGTTATGTTTTGTTGTTTGGAATGTTTTTTTTCTCTCTTTTAAATACGTTTAAATCACACCGCATTGGGTGTGGTCTCCCCAGTGATGGAAGATACAGGCTGAAACACATTCGTTTCAGTAATAAACTTTGCTTCAAATCATTAAATGGTGTTTACTGAGCCAACTTATTAATGTAGCATGATCTTTATGCCTGAAGCACAGATGGCTTTGATGATTGAAGCAAAAACGATTGAAAGGACTTGCCGTGCTTTAGTCACGAATCCTCACTTTTCAAATGGGCCAACATTAGCCACAAACTCAAGATGAAGAAATAGCGTTTTATGCTTTAGGGTGAAAGATGCGTAATTAATTTTTATTTCAAACAGCTAATGCTCTTAGGTAGCACAACAAAATTGTTACAGAGTAAATGCTGGTAACAGCTCAATTTTAATACATCTAAAGCTGCGATAACACTGCGAGCAAAGATGGACACTTTAAGATCAAACGCATTTTGTTCTACAGCAATGAGCTGATCTTTATGCCTGCTTATGTTTCTCCCCCTGTGTGGTGCACAACTACACATAACCTCTTCCAAAATACTTTTGTGCCAGCATAAAATTATCAAGTGTTTTGTGTGTTTGTTTTTTTTTTTGGCACACAATATATTTCCATGAGGTCCCAAACATTTTTTGTGGGATGGGTTATTTTCCTGTAGATGGGGCCACAAGATCACGGA
>VUQK01011485.1:49923-61440 GCA_015106715.1 Bujurquina vittata
TTTATTTTTTTTCCTGTGTAAATTTTTCTTGTTTTTTTTGTGTTTTTTTTTTTTTTTGGCACACAATATATTTCCATGAGGTCCCAAACATTTATTGTGGTATCGGTTATTTTCCCGTAGATGGCGCCACAAGATCACGAATGAGAAAAAAAAGAAAGTAGTTTTAACTATCCTTACATGCGGACATTACGGGCCAAATAAAAAATAGATTTCAAAATTTTGTCCTGAAAGCAGTTATAGAGCAAATAAGCCTCCTTATTTTAGGTGCCTTAAAGAACAAATGAGTTTCTACCCACGTTATCATCCGTGATCCACCCACCAGCACTTCTTCATTCTGTGCCACTCCTTGGAGAGTAACGGGTCACGGTGAGGTGGCTTTTGAGCGGTAGTTCAGAGAAAGTAGTCTTTCTGTCGGACAACTGGGTGAGCGAGGCGATGGGGCGGATGAGACCGGCTTAATGCTGCGTGTAATGCATGTTAATGTTACAGGCACCGAGGGACCGCCGGCCCAAGTGCTCTGGGATTATTTATCACAAAACATTTGTATTCTTCCGTCGGAGAACGGTTGATCCCGGATAGCTGCACACTAATCCTTCACTCCGTTAATTAAAAAGAAGGGGAAAGCAATGGAACTGGTGGTGGTGATTTTCTTTCTTTTTTTTTTTCTTTTCCAGAAATGTAATCATTTCTGGAGAAGCTTAACCATCTGCTTGAGGTTAAGTCTAAAAGCAGATTGTATTTTCTGCTTATTTAAACCTGGGGATTTTAGTTTTTCCTGAAAAGGGAAGGGGAAGCGCATGCCAGTGTTGCTTGTTGGAGAGATAGAACTGCAACAACTTTTGTTCCCTGGGGAAGTAAAAGTAATGCTTTTTGTGCAACATCTTCCTCCAGGATGAGGATTTATGGTTTGATAGCATTGCGGTTTTATTCAAAAATCAGCAGTGACCTTTGTTACCTCCTCTTTAAAATCTCAACTGAACATAAAGAGGGAGCGTTACTCTCTTAGCTATTATGAGAGAAACAACTTTTGTCTTCAAGTGGAAGTATTCCCTTTGGCCTCGCTTGATTTGTTTTAAAAGTGAAAAGATCACAGCAACATTAGACTTTGTTTCCCTGATCACCCTCAAAGTGGACCAACCATCAACACAATTTTCCACTGAGGATTCAGTCCTCAGGTTGTTGGGAGCAATTTATAAAAAATGCAGCGTCTAGTGTAAAAGAAAATGCTGCCCCTAAGAAGCAGAAATATTTGTTTCTTGTTCTTTCTCTCTCATCTCCCTCTCGCCTCTTTTCCTTTTTAGTTGCTAACAAGCCCAACGCTGCCCGGGGGCCAAGGCTGTGTCGTCAGTCCCAAGAAGAGACTTTCAGATTTCCACCGTTTTTACATTAGGATGCTAGTCGTGTCTGTCTGAAGACGAACCTGAATTCACAAAGGCATCCTTTGGTCGCTCACTTACTCTGTCTTTAACGCTCTCTGTCGCTCAGTGGTTGTCTAACTGACCAGGATTTACAGGAAATAGATTAGATGTGAACAAACAAACAAAAGAATTGTCGTCTTTATCACAAAACTATAATGGTACTCTGAGCCAGTATTCATGCGCGCCTTTTCTGTTTTTATCAGTCTGTTAACAAATCACCTATGAGATATTTATCTAATCCTTACTATAATACCTGATTAGAGACAAGTATGATTGAGGCTTTATGACATTGCTTTTATTCTGATTATGTTGATACATGTTCAGACCCACTTAAGTGAATTAAAAGCATGTCATGCGTATTTGTATGGGTGTTTTGTCCGTTTATGAGTCTCAAAGTAATCATTTTAAGCTCCAAAACGTGTAGCTCACACTCATTTAAATATTGATTAAAAATGAATATCCTGACCTATCAAAGATTCTTTTTGTGAAACCCAATTTCGTGTGTGATGATTAATGAATGGGCCTGTTTTGCAGTTTGGGCATTCATCTTCAAAGGGTTTTAATTAAAAAGCATTATGGAGTCCCAGGAGCCTACTGTTAGTGGCCACTGGGCCATTTGAAGCAAAGCGAGTGCTTAAGCTTGTGTGTTTTGTTTACTGTATTGCAACATGTAGTCGTGGGAGACCAGAAGAATAGTTTATTTTCTGAATGGGGATTGCATAAAACAGTAAAACAACGTTGGATATCACCACGGTCCTGTTGATGTAAGACAGTGTGAAAAGTAAGACAAATCATTATTCACTCTCATCTGGTAAACCCTCGCCTAGGAAAAGACACCCATGACACACTTTGACTCCTAATCCAAATCTGGCTCTGACGTCTGGTATCAAACTTACGCCCTGTCCTTTCTTTAATGGGTCAGACAAACAGACTCGCGGATATGAAAGGGTTAAACGTCTACAGTAATTAGAGTCGCATTTCGCGTCGGCGTCCTCCAATACGGAGCTGCGAGAAGCCACGTCCACCCCCTCCATCTCTCTCCATCTCTCTCCATCTCTCTCTCTCTCTCTCTCTCTCTCTCTCTCTCTCTCTCTCTCTCTCTCTCTCTGTCACACACACATACACACGCACACCTCCCCACCGGTTCCTCCAAGTGCCTAATACACTGTAAAATCAAAGCGCGAGCCTCCCCCGTTCATACCGGCGTTGCGCGTGGAGCACAACACTGAGAGCGGTGTTTTCACTTTCCTCTCTTTCTCTCATTCCAAGTATTTGGCAAAGTTATTCATACAGATGGATGTGACCAACTTAGGTCTTAGAACAGGCTTCTTTTCTGTGTTATGTACAACTGAATGTCTGTATGCGGCGAAAGATGTCTGAGTGAGGTGTTTTTACGCACGGGGCTGAAATGGATCACAGACTCTCCAGAGGCAGCTGGGTGCCGGTCACTGGCCTGGTTATATGTCTGCTTCTGTGTGCGTGTGTAGTGGACTTGGTTCTTGCGCAAATTCGGTACTCCATCCCAGAAGAGCTGGAGCACGGAGCTTTTGTGGGCAACATCGCTGAAGACCTGGGTTTGGATGTGGCAAGGCTGTCAGCCCGTCGGTTTCGTATCGTTTCTGGCGCAAAGAAACAGTACTTAGAAGTGAACTTGGAGAATGGCATTCTCTTCGTCAATGAAAAGATAGACAGAGAAGAGCTTTGTGAACGAAGCCCAAACTGTTTTTTGCACTTACAAGTGGTCATTGAAAACCCGTTAGAACTGTACAGAGTTGAAGTGGAGATTTTAGATGTAAATGACAACTCCCCCAGTTTCCCGTGGAGCGAGTTTAATCTTGACATCACAGAGTCCGCCGCACCCGGCTCTCGTTTCCCGTTGGAGAGCGCACAGGACCAGGACGTTGGCACCAACTCTCTGCGCTCCTACCAGCTGAGCACAAACGAGCACTTCGTGCTGAATGTCCAGACGCGCAACGATGGGAGCAAGTTTGCTGAGCTCGTGCTGGACACCCCACTGGACCGGGAACAGCAGAAAAAGCACGAAATGGTTCTAACTGCTTACGACGGAGGGTCGCCGGAACGCTCCGGGACAGCGTTGATAACTATTACAGTTTTAGATGCCAATGATAACGTGCCGGTATTTGACCGCGCAGTTTACCGTGCGAGCCTGGTGGAGAACGCACCGAGAGGAACGCTGGTCCTGAAACTGAACGCAACAGATCTGGACGAGGGCTCGAATGGGGAGGTTACTTATGCGTTTAGCGGACACGCACCGCTCAAGGTGCGTGAACTGTTCAGCGTGGACCCGTACATGGGTGAAATCCGAGTGAAGGGCATTGTGGACTATGAGAAAGCAAGTGTATATGAACTGTATGTGCAAGCAAAAGACAGGGGACCCTCGGCCGTGGCCGTACACGGTAAAGTGCTGGTAGACATCCTGGATGTAAATGACAACGCGCCCGAAGTCATCCTCACATCAGTGTCCACTCCTGTTCAGGAAGACGCGCCAGCAGGTACGGTGATAGCGGTTATCAGTGTTATGGACCGGGACTCGGGAGAGAACGGAAACGTTGACTGCCAAATTCCAAACAACGTTCCCTTTCAGCTCCACTCATCTTTTAAAAACTATTACACTCTAGTGACAAGCGAGTTTCTGGACAGAGAAACGGTGTCCGAGTACAACATTACCCTCACAGCGCGAGACCTGGGCTCCCCTTCTCTCTCCACCAGAAAAAACATCCTCGTTCAAGTGTCTGACATTAACGACAACCCCCCGCGGTTCTCTCAACCTTCATACACTGTTTATGTGACCGAGAATAATGCCCCGGGCGCTTCCATTTGCTCTGTAACTGCATTCGACCCCGATTCAAACCAGAACGCCTATCTGTCTTATTCTATACTGGAGGGTCAGATTCAGGGCATGCCGGTGTCCACTTATGTCTCAATCAACTCTGACAACGGCAATATCTACGCCCTGCGCTCCTTTGATTATGAACAATTAAGAAACTTTCAGATTCTGGTACAGGCACAGGACGCAGGCTTCCCTCCTCTGGCCAGTAATGTCACAGTAAACGTCTTTGTCTTGGACCAGAACGACAACGCACCTGTTATTGTATCCCCGCTGCCTAAAAACGGTACCGTGGCCACAGAGGTGGTTCCGCGGTCAGTAGACGCTGGCTATCTGGTTACCAAAATAACAGCGATAGACGCAGACGCAGGACAGAACTCCCGGTTGTCTTATCAGGTGTTACAGGCTACAGACCCGGGGCTTTTCAGTGTAGCGTTGTACACGGGCGAAATCAGGACTATTCGTCGATTAGTAGAAAAAGACGCAACAAGACAGAGACTGGTAATATTAGTCAAGGACAATGGGCAGCCACCGCTTTCCGCCACTGTCTCCATTGTCCTCACAGTGGTAGACACCGTGCCCGAGTCCCTGTCAGATTTCGGGGACCTCACACTCAGCCCGCAGCCTCCCTCAAACCTCGCTCTCTACTTGATCGTGTCGCTGAGCACAATATCTTTAATATTCCTGGTGGCTATCATCGTGCTGGCTGCAGTAAAGTGCTACAAGGATAGCGAGACTCTCAGCGGGTACAACCTGCCCCCCTTATCCTGCTGCTGCTGCGGGGGATTTCAGCCAGAGCCGCCCCCGGAGATCTTCAAAAAATCCAACCTCAACCTCCAGATTTCATCCGCCGCCAAAGTGCCCACGAACTGCATGGAGGTGAATGGAAATAGCAGTCTCTCTCAGTCATATTGTTATAAAGTATGTCTAACCCCCGAATCAGCCAAAAGTGACTTTATGTTTCTGAAGCCGTGCAGCCCGAGCAGCACACCGAGGAACAACGAAGCAAAGAGCGCAGAAAACTCGTGGAACGCGCAAAGCCGAAGCGCATCTGTGAACAACGGAGCAACTACTCCCAGTGAGGTAGAGTGAAATCAGCATATAGTATAAAACAAAGGAAAGCAAGTTGCTCGTTTAATTCCAGCCATTCCACTCACTGTCACAATCACATCTATCAACTCGGTTTCCATCAGATAAGAATCCAGAATGTGACATTCTCCCATGAAGGTCAAATCACGCATGCCAGACAGGTTTGTACTCAACTTGAGCAAACCTCAGCAAAGTCACGCTTTTCTTCTATCACCCTCTTGTTAGTGTTTTTGCACAGCATGTCGTCTTGACAGCTTTTTAATATAATTGTGGCAATAATGAATTCTAATTGTGTTGCCCATGTTAATGTTTTGCACCCGGGAAATGAAATGAGACGACGTGAGATTACATTTTAATTGACATGTTAATGAAAGTCTAAAGTCCCATCTTGCGAGGACCATATGCTGTGCAAAACTCGTGTCTCAGAATGAAGTGAGATGTCAATTACTGTGTGAGAGGAAGATGAGATGTAGTTCAAGCTGACTCCCCTGTTCAGTCTTGGTAGCAATTGAAGCATATAATAATAATTCATGAACTAATTATAAATATTGTGACCTGCGAGAATAATGTCTATATCATCCAGTGTCATTGCCACATCAGTTTTCATGCAGGGATATAGCGCATGCACACACCTGCTTCCAGGATAACTACCTGAACAAAAGTCAAGGTTATAAACATGAAGGTGAATGGCAGTTGTTTGGAACTGTCTGCTTTGGGTTCAGGCAATACATGTCGCGGCCACTCGGGTTTACGACACGCCTTCTTGTTTTCAAACTAACAATACAGGACAGATAACCTCACTAACTATGCCTCAAGGGCACAAGGACGACCGAACCATTATACTAGACACAATGTGGCGTATTCACAAGAGGGGGCTGTCCATTATTGATGAAAAATGGCAAATGGTCGGTTTTGGGGAGACAGGGGAGGACATCGAGAGGGGAGGGGGCAAGGAGAAGGAGGGGGCGCAAGGACATGGCTGGACTGAGACGTGGACAGCCTGTAGATCGGCCCCGGCGTTGTCCTCTGAATGTGAGGAGAGAAAGAGAGATGTGGTTTCATATTTGTCGAGCAAGGGTGGGGAAGAGGAGGGGGTGAAGTAGAAGGCGAAGGGAGGAAGAGACGAGGAGAGGGGGAGTTTACAGAGGCAGGTTGTCTACACCGGTGTTTTCTAATCCTAATAGACAGAGCAGCAGACCATAAATGTGTGCGGAACACTGATTCGCGTCTCCTCCTGTTTATCAAAACGCAGAGGGACAAAGAGTCGGGGCCTTGATACCAGACTCCACCAGGCAGACTGAGAAAAGTCAGCTCGGTCACTGACACATACACCTCTGGCGACAAGAGGGAATTCGAGGTCATGGTGAATGTGCTGCCTGTAGCCAAACTCCTTCAGGAGAAAGTGTCCTTCGTGTTATTAATTGGTTCCACTAATTCACCCGGTGGTGTCCCTCAGCATGCTCACGTGAGTCATAGTGAAGTCGTCTCTATCACGTCGAAGACGAATCACGGGGAAACTATTTGGACATTACAATAACCAAGTGCACAGCCCCGCTTAAGTTGATGAATCGAAGGTGAAAAGGTAGATTAAATACACATTCAAGCGTGTACAACACACAGGACAAGTAAATGTGTGCCATGGTATGCCTGCGTAACGCGTTGTGTTGGGTTGCGCGCTTACAGCTGCAAGGGCCGCAAACTTTTCAAGGCTCTCTGTGAGACTTTTAATTAAAAACCTTGCTCGAGGAGCATCAGGCAAATATTAATGTAAAATGATGCATAAAATCCACAAAACAATGACGTGTGTAATTTTCTTAATTTCCTCCCTGGCACGGTTCCCTTTGAAGATTAAAATCATGTTTCGTTTCATCCCGGTGGGGTTCTAATTGGTTTTGTGCATAGCTGGCGAGGAGAGTATTTTGAATACCGATTCTAATAATAGTTTACGTCTCATTCTCCTCGTTAACAACTTTAGGTGAATTGATAGAGCGTGGAATCCATACTATGAGAATCAAACTGGAATAAATAACATTTGGGCGCTCTCCATCACCCTTCCCGCTGCGCCACAGAGGATAAAAGCAAAACTAAGTGACAGGCGAATCGTAGCTGGAGGCAGCACCACCTCCACTCTTGAAATGAGCCTGTTCTGCCAAACATCCACAGGGCGGCAGTCACGATCCGTCTGAAAAGAATCATGTCTTCATTTCAAGAGCAACTCTATGAAAGTGTACTCCTGTCAGTTATCAGTGACTTCTACGATTTAAGAGGGTGGAGTGTATAGAGACCGTTTAGATAAAACCTAGTTTCTAAAAATAGACCCATACGATCGTTTAACATGAATAGCTTTCCATTAACTGCCATCTTTTCTCTGCAGATGAAGCAGCCAAATACAGACTGGACTCTCACGAAGAACCAGAACTCCTCTATTAAAAGGTATCATTTTGACCTTTGACCTTTGCTAGAGTTCTGTAAAGCAGCATTACCATTTTTTTTCTTTTTGCCTCAATATTCAAGTACGTGCTCAATAATGATCTGAAGCAGACAGTGTTAATATGATTTGCTTTTTCATAATTACGAGTTAGGTGTGTTGTAATGCATACTTATTTTGTTTGTAGTTACAATTCTATAAACATGGATGGCACCCTCATGCGAAAAGCCATGCATGCAGACCCAGAAAACTATGTCACCTCCATGGCCCCTGGACAGTACTGGACCTGGGGTACTCACATGAGAGGCATGAAAGGTGAGAGAGGCCAGATGTGGTGAATGAAAAGCACGCATTTTTGTTCATGTATGCATATACAGTATTTCATCTACACTAAATCAGTATTCTATACATAACACACCCTCATCCTTTAATGTTTTGACATTTTTCCTTTTAGTTGTTTTCTTATCTCACTTGTTGCTGAAGGCTTACCTCATCTTCACCAATAAACAGGATGGTGTTATTTTCTGTACATTTTCTGCTCATCTCTTTGTTTAGGGTGTTTAATTGTTTACTCTACAGCTGTAACTCAGTATTGTAGTTAATAAACAGTTGTTTCCTCTATCCTTTCTCCTCATGTTATAGATTATAAGATGTCTCCTTCACCCAGTGGGATCCCTTCTCGCCCCTGGACTCCTCGGTGTACACCTCCTCCCCAACAGCAGCAGCCTTCCATGCCCTCCCACCCACACCCACACCCACACCCACACCCGCACCCACATCCACACCCACCACCCGACTACCACCACAACGTGTACATTCCCGGGACACCATCAGGCTTTTGCACCCTGAGGCCCGCTGCACAGCGAAGTGACTTGGACGTCCACAATTCTTTCTCTACTTTTGGCAAGAAGCGACGTCTCCAGATGTCGCCCCAGGGAGAGGCTGCGATCATAAATAATGACCTGTACAATGATTGACTTTTCAATAACTACCTGGATGATTAAAAAGATGGATAACCTCATATGAAAACAGAGGCAGAGACCATTCAGTTCATAAATTAATTAATATATGATTTATAAGTGGTATGAAACCAGAAAGGGAAAGAGAAATAATGAATGGACAATCTGTCTTGGTTAAAATGCAGAAGGAAAATGAGGTCTGATGGCTACTTATGTGACATGCCACTGCAACATTGTCAACATATGTGTCTGTTATTATTATTATTATTATTATTATTACTATTATTATTGTTTAGACAATCAAACTGGAGCAGCAGTTACATCCAAAATGGTTTCTGAAAAGCATTAGTGGAAAATAATTTTGCACATGAATTTATATTTTTTTGGTTGTGCTTTTCCTTTTCTATCTTTGTTTGCTAACAGAGCTTGTGTGAGTATGACAAAAAGTATGTTAATGTATATGCAACCTGCGCCATGGAGCAGACTACTCTGGGTGGGGGGTGGGGGGATACACATGTACTGTATACATTTATGAAAATAAAGTATTTTTTTCATATGGGCTATCGGTTTTCTCTCAAGCACGTGTTTGTGACCTGTTGTAATTCATAAAACACAACCCCTGCATGCAGACACAGATTCAGGCGATGTGAAGCTATAAATGATTTAGATGTAAGTTTTCCAGATCTATGTTTAATTAGCTTGAGTTAATTATTTCGAGGTGAAAAAGTTCCAGAGTTACTCTTACAAGAGTAAAAAGCTTTTCGCCTTAGTAAGCTGTTTTCCACGGTGAGGAATAAACATAGTAAAATGCTAACATATGCTAATTGGAGTGCTTGCATTTCCATTTGCCCGCAGAGAATAGTGGGGTTCATTAACTGAACAAACAGAACCTCCTCTCTCGAAATATCACTTTAATTAAGACCACGAACACGAATACAAGGGAGGGAAGGGAAAGGGGGGAGTGAAGGCTCTCAACTCCAAATGCCACACCTGAATGTGAGTGTGGGGAGGGGGTGGGGGGGCTGTGGCTTCTCTCTCTATATGCCCTTTTATTTCTTTCTTCTCTGGGAATTAGTTCATACCATCAACAGATGGGAGCTGGCCACAGGCCAGAAATGAGCAGGGTAATTAGGTTGTGCTATGGCTCAGACTGAAAATAATGTCATTAATAAGGAAATGGGTGTCCATAGAGAGCATGGAGGGGAGCAGACTAACCTTCTCTGTAGTAAGGTGATCCACAGGGACGATGGAAGGGGCAGCCATATTTAGATCAGCTTGGTTCATTTTCAGGTGTTGATCTTGGATATGAAGTGGAAGTTGGACATTGTTCTTCTTTTACTTTACAAGAAGAGCCACAAAGTTATAAACACATTCAGAAACACAAAATTCACATATATAAACTAGAAGGCATACATATCAACTTCTTTCAAAGACAGCAGCTGGTGAAATTGTACTGAAATGATAAGAATGTGGCTGGAAATCTCCAAGTATCTTCTCTAACAGCCTCAGAGCACTTGTAACACAGAGGAACTCATTTTATTTCATTTCTCACATCACTCAACCATTACTGTCAGTCCTACTGGGAGCTGTCCATTGTCATAGTGCTGAAACGGCTTTGACCAATGCTTCTTTTAACTCCAGCTGCAATGTTTTCTGGCATCCACCAGAGGGCGCGTCGGACATGGGTGCAGCTGGCTGGATTTGATATTTCACAGCACCCTATCAAGCATACATTAATCATTCGTCTTAACACCTTGTGTGTGTGTGTCTTTGTTTCTTTGTTTGTAAGCAGTGATAAAAATTAAGCCAATGAGGTTTAAATTATTCTCTTAAAATGCAAATAAATTACATATTTCCTATTTTTCCCACTTTAAAGTCAGTGGTGTGTTTAAATAATAAAAATAATACAACAATGTAAAAACAGACAAAAACTTTGTTACAACAGCCTTGCATTCCTTAATGCTAAAATGTATTAAAGTGTAAGATGCTGCAGCTTGCTGTGGTAAAGAGCTCATGTTTAAACTATTTTAAATACTTTTTATTAGATAATATAAGATAAGATAATGTTTATTTGTCACATGCAAAGTTATACACAGTACAATGTACAGTGAAATGTTTTTTTTTGTACTTGCATCCAATAGTAGTAGTAAGTAGTGAGAAAAAGAACAAACAAAACAAGACAAAAACAAAAAAGAGATTTATATATATAATATATAAATATATATATATAAATATAAATAAGAAGAATTCACACTATGAACACTATACATAGAATATTATAACGTAATAATTTACATTGTGCATGATAGTCCAGTTTAGGGCTCAGAGTTGAGCAGACGGATGGCTGTGGATAAAAACTCTTCTTCAGCCTTTCAGTCTTGGTCCTCAGGCAGTGATAACGCCAGCCTGATGGGAGCAGGGAGAAGAGAGAATGTCCAAGGTGGCTGGGCTGTTTTAGGAACTTCAGAGCCTTTAACCTGCACTGCTTGGTGTAAATGTCCTGCAGGTTGGGGAGGGTGGTTCTGATGGTCCGTTCAGCTGAATTAACCACCCTTTTTAGTGCAGTTCCTGAGCACCTTGAGTGGGAGCTTGAAGTCTTTCAGCCGCCTGAGGAGGTAGAGATGCTGTCTGGCCTTCTTCACAGTGGTATTAATGTGATGAGTCCAGGACAGGTCCCGTGAGATGGTCACTCCCAGGTATTTGAAAGTGTCCACTCTTTCCACCTCAGCACCACTGATGAGAAGTGGATAGTAGTCCCTCTGCTGCTTCCTGCTG
>VUQK01011486.1:15377-32833 GCA_015106715.1 Bujurquina vittata
GCTCAATTGCTGTTCTGCCGGAATTGGGGGGGGGGGGGGGGGGGGGGCTTCCACGAAACTCCGTCCTCTGCCACGTGAGTGTGTGACGAGTGTAATAGTATACATATCTAATGCGTATCCAAGCAGGCAATGTATGCAATAGGTTTGCTATGTACTGAAAAGAGGTTTCCATATGTTTGAGAGCTTGTACTAAGCGGAAGCATATGTTGTGATTGTGGTCAAATAATATGGGAGCTGCGTGGAGAGGAGAAGGATGGATGGGAGAACGGTGCACTATGTGGATTTTATTTTATCCAGCGCAACTCCCACTCCCACGCCTCATTCACATTTTTCTGCACATGATTGGGGAAAGGGTGTGTCTGTGTATCTAGTCTCTATCTGCATGCACGGAACCATCCTGTTCATTCATGGAATAAGCTTCTTCCATTTGCTGATGGATGGGAGCTTCTATTTATTTTTCCATCAAGGATTCTCTGTTTTAATTAGCTTTCAGCTTGGTTTAGGGATCAGTGAAGGTAACCGCATTTGCAGTACACCACATACAATCCTTGGATTTAGTGTTGCACATTGAACTCTTTATAATTTGGGCAGGAAACAGCACTGCCGAAGATTACATGCATTAATAGAAAACAGATGAAAATGAGCACATCTTATGTACTGTTTATGTTTTTAATTTTAGGCCTTTAATGGACATTGAATAGTAAAGAGTAAACAGAAAAGTAGGGAAAGGTGTTTAGCAAAGGGGTCATGGATCAGACTCAAACCTGGGCCGTTGACTTTCAGCCCTGAGGGACATGTCGGCCAGCTCACACTGTGAGCTAATCTGGTAGCCTATGGTGGAAGGCTGTTGGTAGCGTGTTAGTGTCATGTTAAAGTACCTTGTTGGAAGCCATCTCACTGACAGAGTGTCGGGTTTTTAGTGTCTCCAGTTGTTCCAAACACCAGTCCAGCTCATCCAGAGTCTCTATGGCCAGCTGCTGGTGAGGCTCCTCTGTACGAGAGAAACACCGAAAGGCATCATGAGATGAGCTTTAGAGAACACATGCAGCAGAAATTAAGCAGGCTGGAAATGGTAATGGTCTTGCTTTTTGAGAAACAATAATCAAAGGTAAATATTACATTTTATCAGAGAAGAAATTTAAGAAGTACCCAAATACTGTATTTACACCTTTATGCCTTAAAACATATGTGTCAAACTCAAGGCCCGTGGGCCACATCTGGCCCGCGATATGATTTTATACAGCCTGCGAGAGGATTTTATATGTTTCATATATTAATAATGGTCCACGGGTAAATAGCACTCCCACCACTTGTAAATAGCACTCCCACCAACAGCTGCTGTACCTGTGTGCTAACCTGTTTCGTACTGCCAATGACTCATTCAGGGAATAAAAACATTGGTCAGAATGACATTTAAGATAGCTTGACCCCCAAAAATGACCAAATGAAAAGTGTAAAAAAGGGATTTTCCAAACAGGTGGGAGGCAGAGGACCTGATCGCTTACATCGGAAGAAATATTAAAAACAGTTTAATGAGTGGTTACAAATAAATGTCTTTTTAATAATAAAACAACACTTTCGTTTTCTATCCATAAAGAGACATTTGCAGCGTTTGATTGGTTGAAGCCATTTCACTTATTGCACATTTAAATGCAACAAACTTGATGCAACTTGACCAAAGTGCTGCACAATAAGACATCATTTCAATCTCTGTAATAAATGAAAAACAGTAAAAATTAGTGAAAAATAAAGATTATTCTTACATTGCTATATTGATATTTTCATCATTATAAGCACATGGTTGGAATACTTGACTGCCACTGGATTTCATGTACTGGTGAAAAATATTCACTTACTAATTAAACAGTGTGATGTGTTTCCAGAAACCCAGATTTCACAATTCACAGATTTAATCATGTTCACATCTTTGCCATCTCTCTCTGTTTTTAACCAGTGTGTATTTTGGGATAAAGAGCAAACAGCTCAGACCACTACCAACCTGCGAGGCTGGTCTTGCACATGGACGGTGGGTTGCTGCCTGAGGATCGCGTTCTGTATACAGAGAACATATTAAAGACATACAGCAAACACAGCAGATTTGTATTTGTCAGATGTGATGGTGAAAGTACAACAACACTTAGCAAGTCTCCAAAAAGCCTACTTGCTGGCTGTGCGATCTTGCTGCCCAGTTATGACGGCAAAGTTACTTCGGACTGTCCTCAGGCTGGCGAGGACCTGTGAGAGAGGAACAAAAGACTGAATGTACGAGTTCACGAGAAATGAGACGTTTGTTATGTAATGAGCCACAGCCTTAAATGCCTATAAAAGCTTCTACTTTCATTTGAACTAGAGGTTCTCAATACAGATCACTGGCTATCATTTGATACTGTGGCTTTCTACTCTTGGCAGATGTGCCACACAAAGGCATTCCCTTCTCCCTTTCTGATGTTTTCATAGCATCACTGACACTCCTCTGGGTCACGTCTGCCACTGCATCTGTCACCAAACACTGACTCAGCATGAGGAGAAAACCTGCAGAGTATCAGATGTCCAGATTTGATCCATGCATGAGCCTTATCTGCCACCATGCATATCTCAAACGGCATGATCCAGCAGTATTGGATTCTCAGCTCCTTTCACTGTGTAAAGTGAGCACAAGAGTGACGCACATCCCACGCAAGAGCTAGGCAACACCAGCGGGATGCTGATCCTGTCGCAGAGCCAACATGATCCTGAGGGGATGTTCCGGTGGAGCACTAAAGCCCAGTCCCATACCATCTGGAGTCTCTTTTTTTAACCATCTGCCAAATTTTCAAATAACACAATATTTGGAAAGGTTTCAGAGGACTCACCTGTGCAAACGGTGTGACTATCATGTCTTCTGTATGTCTGCAGTCCAGAAAAGACACACATAAGGAAAAAGCATGAAAAAAAACCCATAAAATACTGTGAAGCTCATCAATAAATCCCTAAACTATGACGCTAAAGAACCAAAGAGTGACATAAAGAAACCTTGTTCTGGACCTTATTCTGAGGTACTACTTTAGGTTTATCCTCATTTATTAAAAACATGCATTGCAACGAGTAAGGCTGGTGAGGAGACAGTTTGGGTGAGGTGGAAAGGGTGAGTGACACGTTACGAACAGGTAAATATGAGTAAATAAAAACACAGTGTTATTACACTTGGCTGTCCGTCTGATTAAGCATCGCATGCAAGAACAAACAAAACAGAACTGGTTGTTTTAGAGAGCCTAACAGGGGTCACATGTGAGGTTTTTGATATTTAGTCATTAGGAGAGAGGAGGGAAATGACCGTGAAGCCATCCAGAGGGAATGCAGCAGAGGGCTTCAGGGGACAGAGTCAGTGTGGGTTTATTTTTTCCCTAATTTCTTCTTTATTATGTTCTTCTCACCGAGATGACAACCAGTTGACTTCCCAATGCTTCAAGCTTTCTTCCCTTTAAAAACACATAGGCAAGAGGTTGAGGAGACCTGTGACTGTTTCATTTACAAAACTGAAGGATTTTTTTTTTAGACAGCATGAAGTCTGTAACATCTTGCTTGGGGACATAACTGAGACACAAAAAACAAGGAAAATATCCCTTTCTTTAGAACTCTTTGTAATCCCAGTGGAACAGATTTGACATTCAACCATTTTGTGATGGGAAAACAGCTGCAAGCAATAGATAGCATGTCCTAATAAAGCTGTTGTTCAGTCTTCTCAAGGTGGATCTTTCTTCTCAGTTTTTACACTCTATGAAAGACAAGTAATGAAGTTAAACTGTGGGCCCTTTGGCTTCAGAGGTGTCTATATACCAGAACCTCTGAGCTCAAAAAGATCATGCAAACATGATTTATGGGATCCTAGTGGTAACCTTTTAGGATAAAAACACAACACAGCAACAGCTCTTGATACTGGCACTGAGCAATTATACCACTGGAGAATTTCATATAAACAGATTACTAAATGTGAGCCTACAACACTCTTGGGGGCGTGGGGCAGTGGATTTATCTGAAGGGATTTTTTTTTGGAGCACCTCTAAATACAAAGAGACAAAGTATTAACAGTTTCAGCTCGCTGACTTACAGGTCACTGGCAGTGGAGGAGTTTCTGGAGGGACCTTTGGGTGAAAGGTCAAAGTCAGAGTCAGAGCGGTAGAGGAAAGATTCCCGCCGCTGGCTGTGAGGGAAATTGGTTGGTCGGACCAGACCAGAGCCAGGGCTGGCCTGAGGGTCCAGAGGGCTGCGTCCCACAGACAATCCATTCTCCACATCAAAACTAAGAAGACAGAAATAGATAGAGAATTTATTAAGGTTAGATGATTTAAGAGAGAAGGTTGCAGATTTGATAAGGAAAAGTAATAGAAGAAGTAAATCCATCCAAACTGCCCATGTTTCCGGGAAAGCTTGTTATTCATACTGGAGTTTCCATTGTTAAATACTCAGCACTATAAAATATTTCCCATAGAATATCTGCATGTGTGCATTCATGCGTGCGACAGCTGTTGTGTATGAATCTGTGTGTCTGTCAGACAAATACCGTCCATCACTTTATGACTGCTTACAGCGTCAAACCGGAGCAAATGAAAAACATTATTAGAAATAAACCGACTAGCTGGTCTAATGGGTCAGCAGGCACTCAAGTGAGCAAGTTAGCCCCATTTGGAGCTGCAGGCAATATTAATGCAACAGCCATGAAAATAAAAGAATAAGTGAGCACCGATAAATGGGCTTTATATTTCACCCTGTGAGGAAAATAAATTCCGGTTTAGAGTAAATGAGACTGCTGTTCCTTTGGTGACAATAAAATGGATACATTTACTAAAAAGATACCATATTCCATATCTAAAAACATCACTACGGACCTTATAAGGATTTCTGTGGCACAAGCTTTCACTGGGTAGGAGCACTGTGATGTTGTCATCTCTTGCACAGGAAATAGTGTAACATAGAAGGAAGCATAACTTGTAGACCAGTGAAACCCTTCAAATTTAGAAGGGTGACAAAAAGGATAAGACATTGTGAAATGTGTGAGAATACAGTAACAAAATAAATATAGCTCAGGAAGTGAGCTAAACCCAGCACCATGATTCAGTCTGGACAACAATGGCGGTTAAGAAAACACATCCAAATTAGACTGATACCAAAATGAGGAGGTGGTGATATCCAAAGAGAAAGAACAGCTCTCAGTACTGGTGGCTGCATGTAACACTATAGATGATTTATAATTAGGATACCTGCTAAAAGCCATTAAACGTGTCATTAGGGCGATCCAGAAAAGAGCAGCTGGTGGGAAGGATGGATCCATTTTTAATATATTAAACAATATTATAAAATTTTAAAACAATGAATGAAGAAAAACAGGCAGAAAGCCTGTGGGTACAGTGGGTACGGAAAGTATTCAGACGCCTTTAAAATTGTCACTCTTTGTTTCATTGCAGCCATTTGCTAAAATCAAAAAAGCTCATTTTATTACTCATTAATATACACTCAGCAGCCCATCTTGACAGAAAAAAACTGAAATGTAGAAGATTTTGTGAAAAGTTTGTTGCATCATTCCCAAGAAGACTCATGGGTGTACTCAATACTGAGCAAAGGGTCTGAATACTTATGACCATGTGGTATTTCAGTTTTTCTTTTTTTAAAAATTTGGAAAAAAATTCTACATTTCTTTTTCTTCTGTCAAGACGGGAAATAAAAAAAAATTGTTGCAACATAGACTACACTCTTAATTAAAAGCAGGAATGGGGTTTAGATAATGCTCATGAGAGACAAGTATGTATGTGTGTGTGTTTGTGTCTGTGTGTACATACAGACGAATCCTGACAGTGAGCGAACTGCGGGGATGAAAATAGCAGCAGAGTATTGACGTGGGTTTCGAGTGAGTGCACGCCTAAAAATAGCACAGCGTCAGGTGAAGAGGAGTTCCTCCTCATAAAATACCAAGCTGACTACAGAGAGAAACAACAAATGAAGGCACAACAAGGTCCTTCTTCACAGTCTGGGCACATTTCTGCTGATCTACGTCTCTATTTTCCCACAGCCTCTCCATGAGCCTCTGAGACTTTCGGCCAGCAGCTCCGTTTGGCAACACATCCCCTTTTTCTAAACAGTCTGAGGAGCTCCACAGTAGAAATCCACACTTTAGTAAAACAACCATTAGCAGAACATGGAGGATTTCGCATGGACAGATGTTGAGACACATTCGATCTCTTTCAAATAAATAGAAGAGGGAAACTAATGTTTCAAAAAATAAAAATCTCATGACATAGGTATGCGCGACAAAGCGTTCAAGAATAATAAAACACAAACCCAAAATGTCTGTGATACAATTACTAGAACATTACAGATTCTTAGTCAGAGTATTGAAACAAAACAGCCAATGCAGTGTGTGAGGTCTACAGTGCAACAAAATATACATTAATAATGAAAGACATTAACAATTGCCAAGTCCCATAAAACACTCAGTGGACACTTTGTAAGGTATACCTTGCTGGTACCAGTTTGGGCCCCCTTTTACCTTCAGAATTCTTCATGGCACAGATTCAACAAGATGTTGGAAACATTTCTCAGAGATTTTGCTCCATGTTGACATGACAGCATCACACAGTTGCTGCAGATTTGTCAGCTGCACAACCATGATGGAAATCTTCCATTCCACCTCAATCCAATAGAGTACCAAAGCAGATATCTGTTGACTGTGGCAGTCATTTGAGTACAGTGAACTCATTGTCATGTTAAAGAAACCAGTTTGAGAGGATTTGAGCTTTGAGACGTGGTGTGTTATCCTGCTGGAAGAAGCCATCAGAAGATGAATACGCTGTGCTCATAAAGGGGTGGATGTGATCAGTAACCATACTCAGGTAGGCTGTGGCATTTAAATTATGCTCAGTTGAAGCTAAATGATCATGCTACGTGCCTACATGCACTCAATTGTTGTCATATGATTGACCAGAGAGTTCCATTAACGTACAGTTGAACAGGTATACCTAACAAAGTGGTTGGTGAGTGCACAATATACAACTTAGGGAATAATAATAATGGGTTTCACTTGGTCCACTGTTTCTGAGATCTGACACATCTTAATCAAAACTGCAACTGCCTTCTGGCTCCATGAATGGTCAACTAACACTCCAATTCATGAATGATGGACCATTTCTAGCACTGTGCTGCTACAATCCAGCTTGACAGTTGGTATGCATCAAAACATGCATTCATTCCTCTCATTCCTGCTCCATCCTGCAGTACAACCCCTCCCCCCCCCACCCACCCCGAAACTCACCACACCACCCTCCTAGGATGCTGCATGAGTACAAGACGTTGGTGTGTTACTGGCTATTACATAACAGCAGAAGCTGATTTCCCTCCATTCATGTGACAGATTCAGACACACTGACTGCGACACAGAAAGCCAGAGAGAGGAGTCAGAGGCAGCAGAGACAGTGTGGTGACAGATAGTAAGGCCAAGGCAAAACAGGCATTGAGACACAATGTACAGTGGGACTGCTCCAGTGTGGTTACTACAGTGAGTATCCACAAATGGCTTTGTGTGTAAGAGATCTAAATTAATCATAATTTTATTAAAATAATGCCCATAATGAGTCACAATGATATACACCTGTCTGTGATGTGTGCATTTTAATCTCAAGCTGTTACCACTACATGTGTAGTTTGAAGCATCAACCTCTCCTCACCTTCTTATCTTTCCTATTTAACCCATCTATCTCATTATATCCCCTGTAGTGGTCCTGCCCCCACTGCTATCCCTGCGTGCTCTGACTATAAATCTGTTTATATTTCCACGCGTCTGTGTCTGTGCAGCTAAATTTAGCCTCCCGTTGCATGAGAATCGAGAAAGGCAGCGCTGCAGCTAAAAATAACCTTCAGGTAGAGTTCAGAGCCCTCCTCTCTCTCTCTCTCTCTCTCTCTCTCTCTCGCTCTCTCTGCTTGCTGTCTCTGCATCACAGAGCAGCAGATTCTTCCCTCCATTCATGAATATTTATGGAGGAGTTTCTATTTGAAGCCGATACCGAGCTAAAATTAGACCACAGATACCGCCTACGCCATTCCCTCACTGCTTTTTTTTTTTTTTCCACTTCCAGTTTTTCTCTCTTTATCTCTCACTGAGCTGTTGTCAGTTCAGTGCAGGGAAGGGAATCCTGACTCACTCGTGACACTTGACTGCTCACCTCATACTCCGGCACCCCCACAGACACAACACATAGTGTTTTTGCACTGCAGTTTTTCCGAGAATGAAATCTCAATGTTCTTCTGCTGGTTTATGCAAGTTTAGAACAAAGCCATCAATTTACATAGTAGCAAGAAAACCAGCAGTAGCTGTTACCATGGAAACAACTGACAGAGATACATAAGGAAATAATAATTCAACAACACAGATAATTTCTAATAAGGCCTTATCTTAAGGAGGATAATGCTATTAAAATCAGTTTCACATGCGAGGTAAATGGCTGAATGGCGACATGTTATAGCATAAACACTTTCGAGTAGTTCAAAAAAAATAAAAAGCTGTTTACAGTTTTTCTTGTGATGGTGTTTCACACTCTGAACACTGAAAGCTGAATATTCCATCATTTTCTGAACACCTCCGCTGTGCATGATCCTTAAGTATACAATTAACAAAACGCACATTAAATCTGTCAGCAGAGGCATTCTGTGTTCCTAAGAGGTCAGAGGTCAAGGTTCAGGCTTAGTGTGTGCACTGTCTGAACAGGAAGCTCCCGTAGAAGCTCACTGGCTGCTTGGGCTGGTTGGTTTTCAAAAAAGACTCCATTGTCTTTGTTTTTCACATGTCAGCCGGTCACACCGTCCCGCCCACCTCTCCTCTCCTTCCCCGACACCATTCTCGCTCTCTAATCTTCTCAGCTCCAAGCACAACAAAAGAAAAAAAGGAAAAACTGAATGGAGTTTTCTTTTAAAAATATTCCTGTTGCATGGGAAGGTGTTAATTATAGTTCAGATAAAGTTGGTGATGAGTGGTAGTTGATGTGTATTTGAGGTTCTTTCTGCAGAATTAAAATAAATCTGAGGAGAAGGTCCCTCTACTGGGCCTTGGTGAAACTGCTAGAGCCGGTTAATGTGGATGCATGAACACTGAAAACTGAAATATGCACTTAATTTCATAATTCATTATTGAAATATTTGTATCATTGTAGCATTCTGACGATGTTGAACTGGGTCTTTGAACTTGGATGTTATATGCATTATAAAATAATGAGGTAGAGACAATATACACATATTAAGTTTTTTGTAGATAAATCAAATGAATTATTTGACAAGAACTTGAGCTAACGTTCTTCTTAATTATTGCCACACTCTAAAAGAAACTTGGACTAAAATATTTTTCTACATGCAGAGAAGCTGAAAAAAAGCCTAAACGTTAAAAAGCAAAGCTCAAAATGCATATCGCACCACCTGTTTGAGATTGGATATGGTTAAATGGAACCATCCTAATTTGGCATCTGCATTCGCACACCAGGCTTCAAAGGTGGATATGCACGCACATGCACACGCACATAGACGCATTTAATTACCAATCTTGTCTAAAGACCAACTGGAGCCAACATTCCTGGACAACGCAGAGACTTTTAGATGAAAAAAAAGTGTAAAGAGAGAGGTGTTACCGTGTTTGTTATTTAAGTGGCTGGTTGGTAACAAGTGTGATTGATGGCAACCTGTCAGTGGCCCTGATACTTGACACCCTGCCTGCGTCACCGCCTGTCATGGCAACGTCAATCCCATCTGGGGAGCATTAAAATACAGGAGCAATGGGGCAGAGAGAGAGAGGGAGAGGGCGAAAGCAAGAGCAAGATAGGCCTGTAAACCAGGGCAGGCTGTCATCTGAACCTTCATTCATCACTCCCAGGCCTTTGCTGTGACACAACCAGAGGTGGAATTAGTTACACCAAAGCTGACTTGCGCGATGAGCTGAAACATTTATTCAAAAGATATCTAAATGGATGCGGAGCATTTACTACATGCGAGAGAAATTGTGCTTTCGTAACACTTGAGAGGATTTTATTTCCACTGAATTTTGTTCTGTTATATGACATTGTGTCAGTGTGAAACAAATGCAGCAGTGTTGTAAAACCCTTTCAGTAATTCAGAGATTCACCTGCATACGACGCATGAAAGACATTTTGGCCCAAAAAAAGGAGTAGGCCTGGCTTGAGCGAGAGCACAAAGTTCACACCAACAACTGCGAGTCCGCACACAGATGTGAACAAAGAAAGAACAGATGTGGTAAATGTGGCCTCAGTAGAAATCCACAGAGATATTTCTGACTATGAATTAAACAGATCACCAGTTTGTGCTCTGGGATAGATGTCTTTTTTTTTCTCTGCTGATTGTGTGGCCCATCACACACAGACAGGACCACCCTGTTGTTTGTCTTGCTCATCTTCTTCTTCTATGTAACATCACTTTACTGAATCTGGCCATGAAGGAATCTGATGGAGGTGGGATGTGTTTAGATGTCGACACTGTAGCTAGATTAATTCACAGTTATCCCCTCTCCCGGAGCATTCCAGTCCGCTGTAATCCATTACTGATGGGGGAGTTATATTTCATTGTTTTTCTTGGATCTTGTAAATATTTTCTAAAGACAATATAATATTTATTATATGAATTTGATTATGTTGTACACCGTAGATGGCATAAATAAAGTAATGTAAACAATAAGCACATCTCATGGAAATTATTCCCTTTTTCAACTTGTTCACTCTTTGAAACAGTGCCTATGAAAAAACAGTGCACTTAAACAAATGACATATAATATTCACATTTGTTTTGTTATTCTTATGTTATTAACATCAGCACTGCCTAGTGGGGGGAAATATGCCCATCACACTGTATGAACCTTGTTTGTTGTCATATGAAAAACAAAGATTTAATACATATGTGAAGTTTGGTAATTGCAGAGTTATTTAGCGGACACTGTTTTTCTATTCTTAATAACAGTGACCTTGAACTTTACCCCAGTGACCCCATCGACTATCTCAACATTGCTTTGGTCATAAGCTATTATGAAGTTTGGTCTGCCGAATGGTTCTCAAGGGATTGAGCGGACACTTCAATGGATGCTATCCGGACACCTTCCCACCTAACATTGGTGTTTACATGACACGTCCTGTCTTTCGATGGGCAGGTAAACATCAGGAGTTTTAGGTTAGATATCTGATAACTGATATCTAGGCTCTGGTGTTTTCTGTTGCTACCAAAGTGGGTAGGAGTCTGCAAAGAATTTAAAAGATCTTGAAATCACAATTTGAAATTAATCATCCCATGGTAATAAAAACAAATGGCAACTGTTGTTTCCAACCAGGAAAGTTGGCCAACAGCAGGTGCTTGATTCAAAATGAAGTCTCAAAGAAGCCCCTTATTAAATCTGTAGAAACTGCAGGTAACTCGGTTTCAAAGTGCATGCTACAGCCGGACAGAGGTCACGTGTCTGGGAAAAAAAACCCTTTGTTATCCAGAAATAACATTAGAAGGAAACAACACTTTGCCAGTTAATATACTGTAGGAAAAGTCTAGTGCTCGCCTCTAAACTCGCGAGTCAAAGATTAAGCTGCTTGGCAGACCTGCTTTTTTAGGAGAAGAATATCCCACCAACGCAGTGGTTTATTAGGATTCCTCACAAACTGTGCAGTCTGCATTTATCAATTCAATTATGCAACCATGCTCCATAATATGGCATAATTAAATAGTTTGCTTGAAGATTATGCAAGGATATTTGCCCAGAAGTTTAACCAGAAGTGATGTTAATAACTTAAAGAACCCAAGAAAATCCACCAAGTAATGGCTCAGAAAGAACGGGGAGTGGGGGGTGAAATCTTTTGAAATGTTGGGGGAGCTGAAACAAGTACATATAAAAGAAAAACAAACTCTTAAAAATGACTCAAGTAAATGGATGTTAGATGGAAGAGTGGCCAAATATTTGTCAGACACTAGTGACAAAAAGCTAAGGGTGTACATTTTCCTACAGCAGAATACTACATCTATTGATATTGATATTGTTGTTCAACAAATGACCGAAAAAGCCTCGTGGTGTTTTACAGAGGACCAAATGTTCCCCAATTCACATGACTGCATATTTAAAACTCTTCAAAGATGCGCAACAAAAGCACTCAGATTAGTTTAATAGATGTGCGTGAAATAGACGTTTTCGCTGTCTCGGTGTGAATTAGATGAGAACAATGAGACCTAACATGTTAGCACATTAACGCAAAAAGGAACAGGCACATGACAATTAGCTTATAAACTTAACTTGGCATGAAAACTGCAAACAATCTCATTGGAGGCTCTGTGCTCACTTTACATGCGCGAACAAACAAAGCAAGGATAGCTTCTAATCTAAATTTCAGCAATAAAACAAATGTGTATTTCCCTGTACACTGTATAGAAAACATTTGCATGGAAAAAAGATGTAAGAAAACAGGGTTAGCTTCACAGTTTGCATTCTCTTGTCTAATCCTCCTTGTTACTAAAAAAATAAACTAACAAAAAAAACCCCAAAAAACACAGACATGTAAACCACAGTGCTGCTGCGGTTGCTTAAGAAAGTACTTGAATGAATAGCAACACAAACAATAACCTTTTAGCTATTGTAACACTAACACAAAAAACAGACCCTCGTTAGGAGATGAAAGCTAACTATACACATCCTGCAATGGCAATATAAATGTGTAACCATTGTTCAGAAGCAAGCAGTGAAAATTGGTTTTAAAAGAATGTAACCCAACGTAGAAGACACAGCAGAAAGGCAGGAACACACAATCTCTTTGCTTACCTTTTTATAAAAAATGAAGAGAATAATGAGACAACCTATACTCTGATTACAGCCACCGATGGGTCACGCGACCAATCAATGTTTGGTTTAGAAGAGGTAAACTTACAACTTGCTAAATGACCTAAAAGCTATTTTACAGACATACAAGTTTTTATTTAAGGAAACAGAAGATTTCAAGTTTAATTTTATTGCCTATTAACCTGTTGCAACATATATTTTCTAAAGAGGCCACTGTAGATGGTTCTGTGGAGGAATTGATGAATAGTCTACTTTTATCTACCAACAACTAATTTCAAGCAAAAAGGAAACAAGTTTGAGAAGCTTTGGAAGTCAATACGGGTTAAGTATGTGGTTAGCATGTTGTTAGATTATTCTTGTTTTCTCTGTGAGGAAAATCCAAAAGCTTCTCGCAGGCAGTCACTTTAAAAAGGAAAGGTGACTGGATGAAGTATCTAGTATCATACCTAACATAGCTGCAGCCTTATTGTCTGGTAGTTCCAGGACACTGATTGCTTGCAAATGACTGTGCGCAAAATCTGGCAGGATTTACACATATATCACTGTCATGCTGCACTGCATTACATCTGTCAAAAAGCAGTGTAAAAAAACTGGAGGTGAGGATGTATAAACAATATTGTGAGAGACTCAGGACTTCCCCTCTGATGGCTTAAATCACCCAGCTCTCTTCCTCAGGTTTCTTTCCCTACAGAAACAATACAAAGTCTACATGGATACCGTTCCGTTTACAGTGGGAAATGCTTGCTGAGGACCACCTTGCTGTCAGTCATCAGTTAACTGATACAGTGTAAGCAGTGGTGAGGTACCACAGTCCGGGGGTCTAAGGATAGCCTAATGGGAAAAAAAGAAGGAAATATAATTTTTTCAGCAAAAGGTTTTAAGTTATAGTTACACGTGCTCTATCAGCTGCAAAAATTTCAACAATTTCAGTGCAGCCAAATTGTTGAGATATTTTTGCATAGTTTGTGCCTAATCTATGAACGTGAACTTGGATAACCAATCTGTCTCTGCCAGCACATTCCTTTGGTTCAAATACTGCTCTTTGCTTTTCCTTAAATGAACTCTGAAAGTGAACCTCACTGTTACGATGACAAGCTGTAGAATAATGTGCGGTGCTCAACAGATATCTTACTGAACTCTTTTTCACTGTTAAACTGCAAGTGAACAGTGGGTCATACAAATGGAAAATACGAGAGCATAAATAAAGGACTCCCTGCATCAGAAAACCTCTAAGTGTATAATTATAACTGGGGAAAAAATAATAGCTACTTCAGCCTTTTAAGAAATAAATCATCATCTCTACATGGTTGGAAGTCACTCCAACACATGCCCACCTCACGGTATTAACCTTAACCAAATATTATTTAATAAGGTAAAGTATAAAACCCACTGCTGTAGTTATCACCCCTCTAAAAAAGGACCAGCTGGATGGCAAATAACAGCAATAGGAGCAACTCGAAAGCAGCTAGAATAAAATAATAAGTTGGAAACAAACTGCTTTGAGTGAGGAAAGAAAGGATTAAATTCTGGCTTTACTCATGGAGGGACACAGCCGCATTGGTTCCACCCTCAAAAATGATCCATTAAAACAACAACAACAACAAGCAAAATTGCCAACAACAAACCTCAGACCAGCAGAGGGTGAAAACAACCCTCGGGGACAGGGACGACCCCCAACTCATTCAAATGTCGAATGTCACAAATGTAGGATGACATCAAGTGACCTACAAAATGAATGGCAAACGGCAGCTGGGGTGAAGCGCATGGTGCAGCTCCGGAGTTGCACAAAAGAGCATATAAGAGCCAGGCTGAGGTTTGTCAAAGACCATGAAGGTTGGACTGCAGTGGACTGGAGGCACACCATTTTTCTCTGAAGAGCCTAACCTGGGAGGCCCGGAGAGGCCTACAAGCCACACTATCTCACATCCTTGGTGGTTTCAGATGCACGCCACAGTAGATGGCTGGATGGTTGCTTGCATGAGTGTTCACAATGTCCACAAATACGGCATCAACACTAGGAAAGACTACTGGATAAAAATAGAGGAGTAAGGTCCCTAAAAAAAAAAGCACTTTCCTTAGTAGCAGGCCTCATTCATTGAAGCACAGCTTACAAAAAAAATCTTCCTGAGTGGTCATGTCCAAAGAACACATCACTGGGCTCTGCAAATCACGTGTTCATGTAAAAGCACACAGGTAAGAGTGCGATTACAGTATTTTCTCGTCTGTGGGCCTGGGGCCTGCAACCCATCAGGAGACCTGCTGCCTCCGTCTGAGACAGAGGTCCGTGCCGCTTCACTCCCTGTGGGCCACACCATCACTGCATTGATGAATTATGAAATGCTTTGGAAACACTTTCAGGAGACATTTATTACGACAAAGTGGCTTTTGGCTGAGGCACCTCTTCTACTTTGCCAGGATTTGTGAGAGTTATGAAGCGTAGCGGGCACAAGATGAGTTCATCACTTCTGCAAATGAATACTTCGACTGAAAGCTTGGATTCATTTATCAAGCCCGCAATGACCTGGCAAATTCGAATAGAATTTGACCCCTGGCACAAGTGTTGTGTGAATATCCCAAAGACAAGAGTCTGTGTACGCAATTTAAGCAGCAACAAGAAAAATCTTTCTAAAAACTACTTAACGGGAGTTGGCGTCTAAAACATCAGAGTGGATCCAATGTTCACACTCAAAGACTTTGATAAATTAGGAAGATGAAGATTTCTCTTTCCTCCTCCTCTCCTCCCAGGTTGAACTGACAGGGGAGAGTATTGGGTTTCTAAGAATGCACTTCTAAAGCTCAACTTTCCTGCCAAAACTGTCAGTATTGTAACACACTTAATTTATATTAAATTACCCTGTGCATAAATCACACTCTCGCACTCCCAAACACCTAACAAAGCCCACACTTGTATTTGCCATCAGTGGTTTATTTAGAAATAATCTTTAGGGTTTTTCCATCCCTTCCATCACTGTCAAACCTGCATAATATTCCGTGTCACTGCCACTTAATTTTGTGCTCAGCCCACGGCAGACATCGCTGAGGTAAATTAGATCAACGGCCCGTGGACACTGCCTGTAAATGGCTGCAGAGAGAGAGAGAGAGAGAGAGAGAGAGAGAGAGAGGAGAAGAGAAACGGCTCAAATCAATGGAGCTAATCGCCCAGCTTTTAATTTTTAACCCGACATCAGAACACAGCCTCTGTGATTTGTTATACAGAAAATAACTGCAATATAAACACGTTACCCGAAAGAAATAGCGACATGCTGAGAACGTGATTCATTTTGCAGGTATTTGGGCTGCACAGTTTAAAAATTTGCTACAATGTAGGACCACTTTTACCGACAAAGAGGGCTGATAACAATATTGCACCAATATTATGCAGCGCAACTACAGTTATCATAAAACTGCATTTATTTTAAAGACAGTCTCACTATATGCGGGCTCCAAAATGGCTCGGCTTTCAGTGTGGCGAGGCAGCAAAAGTGGCGCTACTAGTTGGGCGCCAGCATGCTGAGAGGTCGGAGATGAAATCCTGAATTATTACAATAGTTTGTTGCTGTCTTTGCTATTTTTTTTTTGTTTTTAATATTTGGTCTTTTCATTTTATCAATCATCCATTCTTCCATATTTTTCCACTTCAGTGCAGGGTCACAGTGGGGCTGGAGCCTACAGTATCTCAGTTATGATAGCTACCATACTGTACCAAGAGCCGGGGTACACTCTGGACAGGTCGCCGATCTGTTGCAGGGGTAACACAGAAAGACAGATTCTTACCTACAGCCATTTTAGAATCTCCAATTAGGGTTAGGGTTAGCCCCAACCCCAAGCCTAACCCCAGGAGGAAGCTAGAAAACCTGCACAGGCACACTGAAAACATGCAAACTGCACACAGGGCGCTTTCAACCTGAACTAAACAACTGAACTCATGTTGTTCTGACCATAATAGAAGCAAATATAGTTAAATTAGACTCACCTAACTACTTTTATAGCCTAAGACCAATCTGAATTAAGAGAAATGCAGCTTTACACATCAAGCCAATGAGCTGCTAGCGCCCTCAAAATCTGGTTGGAATTTCTTTGTCCACTTTTAAGAAAGGTTGAAACAGCTGAAAGGAGAAACCAATAACCAGCACTGGGCACAAAAAAACCCAACAACCTGTCAGGAATCATTCACTAACGTAAAAATATATATATACATATATATATAAATAGTATGGAATGCATAGAGAACCAGCCCTTCTATCTGTTACACTCACAGACGTGTAAAAACATGCATAACCTCAGCGCATATCCATCTAAGCAGAAGGCCTGCTTTCATGTTTTCTTCTGTAGTTAACTGAGATAATTGGCCTTTAAATCACGCACTCCGGCCACATGAGACACTCTAAGTTTGGTGTCTGATGTCAAAAGCTGCAGATTTATATCCTTCCTCCCCACGCAGGTTTAATTTGTCAGTTTATCTCATGCCTATGTGGGGACCTACTCATGCATGACTGTATTTTATAGACAAAAGGAGCCATGGCTGACAACTGAGTGTCTACACTGGCTCCATAGATATCAGCTCTGCTCTGCTTTATGTGGACTGGCTGACAAATAACAAAAGGGGGGGGGGGGATAAAGTGCCAAAAAA
>VUQK01011487.1:0-13455 GCA_015106715.1 Bujurquina vittata
AAAAAAACACAGAGAGACAAAAAAAAGAGGTTTTTGCACCAGAAGAGTGCAAAAAAAAAAAAAAAAAAGTGGAGGTGGGACTCTTTTGGTGAAGAAAAAGGAACTCGCAAAGGGAATAGAGCAGGCAGGTGAGGTAAGGCAAATCAAAATGAATTCATTATTAGGATGTTTTTAGCTGAAGCTAAAAGTCAGAGGTCAGACTTAGACAATAAAAACAGCTACAGAGAAAAATTGGTGGAAGGGGAGGACAACAAATGTAGGTTTGGGCATCATTTCATCTGAGCTGTAGCATTTGTACTTTAAGATCACCATCTCCTGGCTCTAGCTTCATGTCTACCATGCAGACTCGACCCTATTTTCCAAAACGTCTAACTGTTCCTTTAAGAAACACAGTACAGAGACACACAAGCAGGCGTACAGCGCACACAAATACACAGAATTACACACTGATAGAAAACAGTTTAATACAATGTGCAATCCCAGACTTCAAACTGTTGCTTTGAAGGAGATGCTGACAGGAAAAAAAAAAAAGAATCACATAAATACAGAACAGCAGAGAAAGACGCACAGTACAAATCAACCTTCAGGTGGATGTGTGTTTGGGTTTGTCACAGCTGGCTTGGTGTGTGCGATCAAATCGAATCCACTGGACGCATGAGTGCCAGTTTGCTTGGAGGTGAGAGGTGGTGCTCTAACAGAAACACTTCCCTTTAAAGGACAGGAAAAAATAACTGTTATTTCACGCCCTGATGTAATCCCACTCATTTATATTTAGACTTTAGTGTGTGTTGCTGGTGCCACCAGTCTCCTGGTGACCAGATGAAAGCAGCTGAGCCGATTTATCTTTTGTTGGTATGACACATTTCCGGCAGAGCAGCCACGTTTTCATGTTCGCACCTTCAGAGCGTTTCGGTCCAGGTGTTTAATTTATGTCATCTTACATATTCTCTGGTTGAAGCTCTGTGCTCAGAGGACCCACGTTAGACATGATAAGCACAGAGCCTTAAAATCGACCCACCGCGGAGCCCAGAATCATTGGCTGATTTAAGGCTACATGTAAAATCCTCCCTGCCAGACCAGTCTAGTCAAACTGGCCTCAGTGCGTGAGGAACAATCGTTCCAAAGCACATTGCAAATGTTCCCAGTTCTTCCACAGAAGCGCCAGCAAAGACACGCCCACACAGGTGAGCGCCAAGTGAAGGCGGCTGCGTAGCAGCGGGGCCGTGAACTTGGCCGCCGTGGACACGCACACCAGGATGACGGTGACGATGGCAAGCATGATGTTGATGCACTTGCCCAGCAGCACTTTGGCGTCTGTGTTTTCCAGCTGAATGGTCTGTTGCTGCTGCTGCTGCTGGAGCTCCAGCTTCGACACACGAGTCTGGCACGTCTCCAGCACCTCCTACAACACAAACGCGCAAAATCATTAGAGACCAGGGAAACACTGGAGAGCAGCGAGTCATCGGGAAAGAGCAGCAAAACTGGATCACATATGAACATCAGCTGCATTAGAGAGAAACACAAGCAAAAGACAATGATGTGGCTTCATGTGAGGAGAGACACGGCTGTCAGTCGCCTGTTCTGTTTAAAGTTTCCAAAAGATCAATTCATCATTTGGAGTGTAGCAAAATGCACCCTCAGATTAGTAATTTCTCTAAAATATTACTCTTCCAGCGATATGAAGGGGAGAAAAAGCTACAGACTCCCTCCTTACAGATGCAGCAAACAGTGAACATTTCTTTATATGGGGTTTAGATGGTGGGGATGTGTGTGTGTGGGGGGGGGGGGGGGGGGGTCACCGTCAGTCACAGGTGTTTGGGTTTAGATCTAAAGACTACAGGTGGTCTTTATAGCCACCAGGGGGCACTTTCTGTGGTTGCAAAAAAGACTTCTGGTCCTTTAGAAGTCTGTTGGAAAGTGTTTTTCTGCTCCGAGGCCCTCTCTGACACTTTCCTGATGAGTTTAAGGTCTCAAACCTTACGTTTATGTTCACTGGTTTATGACTTGATTGAGAGGTCGTAAACAAACGAGAGTACGGCTTCACGGTCACGCTCACTCGTTCTCTTCCTTAACCCCAAGATGGTGACAGCAAAAATGCTCAAATTGAGGCTTCAGTGCGGGACTTCATGAACCAGTGAGTGATGGAACAGTCTTGATATAAACTTAAAGAACCCTGTGACTGTAAGGTGCTGTACATGCTGAGTGTGTGGTGGGTTACACAACAGCTCTTGACACATAAACAAACATCACCTGTATGTCCCTGGCCCTCTCACAGGCCTGGTAGGCTACCTTCTCCTCGATGCTGGCCAGATCCTGCTTCAGGTTACTGGTCTCGTGCTGGTGCAGCTCCGTCAGGTCATTTAACTGGTCCTCCAACCGCTCATACCTGACAGACACAAACACCCACAAACATGCAGAGCAGGTGGAGGCGGAGAGCCAAGGAGAGAGAAACAATGCATTATTGAGAGTGTGTGGGCATGTAACAGTACAGCAGTTTATCTGCTGCTGCAGCCGAGCTACTGAAAGCATTTGCCCTTGGTTGGGGGTTTGTGTGTAAGCTCTGCCGGCTATTTTTAGTTTACCAAGGATTTTAATAATGGACTCCTAAACTGTCAAAAGCTCTTTAAAGTTCAACAGCTCAGTTAATGACAACATTAGCCCAGTTACGAGAGAAATGTTACCATTGCTGAAGTATAAATATGTCATTAAATAGTGAATGCACAATTTTACATGATATGGATCAGTGATCCTCAAACTTTTTTAACTGCAAAGCAATATTGAATAGGTGTATACCTGGGGAGGCTATATTATCCATTATTATGTTGAATATTTTATCAATTATGTTTGAGAAAATAATTTCTGGTTTCCAAAAGGAGGATCTGCTGCATTCAAAGGGCACATTATATTTTTCCACTGATTTAGTGTCACACATGACACAGAAAACCATCAAATTATCTTTTTGTTATTAAAAAATGTCTGCAAACAAAAATCAGCTTCTAATTGATTAATCCTGATTGATGTGTGTTCATGAAAGTTGGTGACATTCAGCGACAGGTGAAATAACCGCCAGCAACATGAAGTAGGGTCGAACTTTTCAAGCGAGCAAAGCCTGCTGTTGGTTGATATGCGAGGTGGGTGTTAAATACAGGTGACGGTTACCATGGCAACTGGAGCCTGGCCGTCTGTTAGCATCTTTTAGCTACCATTTTTCTCATCTGTCTCACTTTTAACTTAAATACAAACAACTTAAACACAAACAACTCATTTTATACGTCATACTTAATTCAGTGATAGCTGAGCGCAGCCTCTGAAACCAGCAGCTAAATATTTTATTCCTGGAAATAAATTCATGATTTGTAACATTAGGCTACATAAAATTAATATTTCATGTTCGTTGAAGCTCTCTCCGGACTGAGAAACACGTCATAGGATGCAGAGGTTTTGTAGCTGAGGGAAGAAAACTGAATATTTCATCCTCTGCTGTTCAAATTTTGACAGTGATTGGTTCCTCTGTTTTATGGTAGTGAAATAATTTTACATCTAAGAAAATTACAGATTATAATTATGACAAATTGGCTAATTATTATTTGTTACATATATATATATATGAAAGAAAAATGTCCATGAAAGAAATATGAGTGTGTATTCTGTTATCTGGATTGAAGTCTATTCCTGGACTAAAAGAAAAATCCCATGAATCTTTTGTGGGAAACTGAGTGTAAGCCTTCCTTAGGCTCCTGCTGCTGTGCTCACCTGTATCTCTCCTCCTGCAACACCTGCGTGACGTAGTTGTAATCTCGTTTAAACTGTGTGTTCAGAGTCTCCATTTCCTCAGCCAGCTGTGCCTGAGCCTCCCTGATGTCCCGCACCATGTCCAGCACCTCCACCAGACGCCCGTTGTAGTCCGGCCTCCCTGGACCCCCTGACCCTATCCCCGACCCACCGGCTGGGTTTCCGTTGGAGTCAGCGGATGCGGACGTCCCGGTGGAACACTCGTCATCGCTCGGGTACTTGGTTGCCTTGGCTACCGTAGTAGCGCTGCCACTCAGACCCCTTGCCCCGCCCTCTACCTGCAGCCCCGTCCCTGTCTCCATGGAGCTTTTTAGGTGGGCGATGTTATCGGCGCTGCCAAACTTGTTTCTGATGAGATTGGCGAACTCCCGCGGCTTACTGAAGAAGAACGGCGGTGAGAGTGAAACGCCGGGTCCAATCGTCTTTACTTTATCCAGCGCCTGGTGGCGCCCGCTGGTGCTGATGTCCCGCAGGCTTCCCTCCTTGCTGTGAGTCCCGGACTCCTTGCTGTTGCCATCTTTTTGGTTGTGCTTCCCGTTGGTCTCACTGTCCTTCATACGACGGTGGTACTGCTCCAGCTTTCTCTGCAGCCGACCGATGGTCTGTGCAGACTTCTGGTTCTTCTTCTCAAACACCTGCCGTATTCGAGACACCTGCTGCTTGTCAGCATTGTTCACCAGCTTCAGGTACTCAGCCACGTTCTGGTCCCGAGCCGTCTGCTCCACCTTAATCTGCTCCGTCACCTGAAGGCAGAACAAAAGGACAAATGTGGATTTCCATGAAAACGGCTGAACCTTTAAAATAATTTAAGGAGGCATCAACACCACTTCTGAATCCTCACACTTAGGGTATCATTAGGATTTATCAATACCAATACTTCTTATAATCACTGATACCCTTACCTATTGCGTGTTCAGAATAAATACATGTTAGAATAAAGTAATCCTGCATAAATACAGACAGCAGCACTGTTTGGGTGCTCGCCAGCATTAATTTCATATTGCGCCTCACTTCCAGTCCCTGCTGATTATTACCCACAGGAGGAGATGTAAACACATGCACTGCTTTGTAGGCTTGTGAAAAAGTTAACCTGCGAGTTCTGTGGAATACAGCCAAACCCTGGTACACAGAGCTGGTGTTAAAGGCTTCCCTCAGTGTTGTGATAAGCTTCCCTAAACCTTCTCACCTGGGTGTTTCCCCAGAACAACACAAAGTTCCTCTACATCACTTTTTTAAACCTCCCGCTGCTAAAATGCAGCAGTTAATAGCGTTTCTATTACAACCCGTTTCCCATTTTCTTCACTGAACTTCACAGAATCATGCAATCAAATATATTCTATCCATGCAAGGTATTAAAATGAAACTTTAAACTGAAAGCAGAAAAAGCCAAAACTTGCCAACTGAAAGTGACTGCTGGAGATTTCTAAGAACCTGACGATGCTTCTTGTAACTGCTACAGCTAAAACAGGTTTCTCTGCTCTGCTTTCAGTCACTGATATGTTGCTCTGTTGATTTCATCCATCTGACTGCTCTGTGAAACTTCACCAAAAAGGCAAAAACTGAAACATATAATTTCTACCATTTCTAGTTTTCAGTTAACTAAATAGTTTGGTTTACTTAACTAATAATAATCTTGTACTGCACACATTTGATGTTCAAGTGGAGGAAAAGCTTTCTCCTTTCTTTAGAAACCTTTAGGATTTCTAAAGAAAGGACTGAGAATCAAAAGAGCTTTGTTCATGTGAGTGACATTTAGTCTATTACTGGATTTAAAAAAAAGCTGCTTCTGTTGCTCCAAGTGCCACCAAACTGAGCTAAGGAGGCACTTGCAGCGCTTCTGAGCGCCAATGTGTCACATGTGTACCCACAGCTTTTCAAATCAAACACAATAAATCTACAAAGAAACACTGAAGCAGGTGTGGGATGTTTTCCTTCTTACCTTGAGGATCTTCTGCTGCAGGCTGTCGATACCCAGTGCTCCTTTGGTGAAATCCAGACCCACGCCGTCATGCCCAACACTGTCAACCACGTCCAAGTTGGACTCTGAACCGCCACGGCGAATGGGCACGGGGATGCTGAGGACATCGCAGCCGCTGCGCTCCGCCTGTGGACATAATGATCTGATGGGTTAATAACTCCTGTAAAATATAAACAAAATAATGTACAGAATATCAAAACAACTGTTCTAATTTGCCTTTCAAACTGCAGCTTAAAAACCACAGTTGGAGATTAAGCTTCTATTACTGGCACCACCAATAGGTGTAGTTTTGCTGCTCTCAAGAAGCATTGATAGCAAAGAAACAGACGAAACACAAATCTTTATATTTTGTACACAAACGTGCACAGATACCAGACCATGTAGCCCAATACTCATACTCAGCAGATATAATAATCTCCATGGCAACCACCTTAGTTTATAAAAACATCTGCTGGATAGCACTAAACCAGAAAATCTAAATTTTGATCCCTACTACTAGAGCGGGGGGTGTCAAACTCATCAGTCTCATCAGGAGCAAACACTGAAGCATCCCATTTTCTGTCCCTCGATGTTTCTCAATTAAACAAAAAAAAAATTGTTGCATGTCACAGAAACTCAACAAAAAACAAAATTAAGTGCATGTTTTCTGTGAAGATGACTACTTGATTGTTGTGTTGTAAATGTGACTTTGCTCATGTAGCACCACACAGCCCAGCCTTCTAGCATGAAATTGGCTGCAAATAAAAACCTGAAATTGCAAATTAACTTTGCAGTTTTTCCACTCAGTGACCTCCTTAATTTAGCCATTTCCTCCGCTATCATTAAACCCGCCTCTGCAGCTCCATTACTTTGAAATTTGGCTGGAAGAAAACCTGTTTTCGTGTAGCTGCGTGCCTCTTTTCCGAGGCTCTGTTACCTCTCTGTGGCTCCATATCTCAGCTGGTGTGTGATATCAAAATGATGAGACAAATTATATTACCGAAAGACACACAGGCCTCTCATTACACACTGTAAAGTAGTACTCAGACTCCAGTCTGCCTGCCTTCAGCATCGGCTTTCTTTTATATGTACTACTCCCTGTTAGCTAGCTTGAATGCTTGCAGGTGCAACGGAGGACTGCCAGTCTGGCCACAATTTATTAAGACAACAAAATGGGGATATTTCTGGATCCAAATGTGTGGCCTGCTGACCTTGAGTTTTACACACGTACTTGAATAACCAATGCTGTCTCATTAGGTCCTGAGGCAAATAAGAGATATTTTCATATGTATTTAGTTTTTTCTTTCTATTCAAAATCTCAGCTCATTTTCATCTATCCCATATTCACAATCCAGCTGAGAGACATAATCTCTCCAGCTTGTCCTGGGTCTGCCCACTTGCCAGTTTGACATGCCTGGTCAGATGCCTGAACCACCTGAGCTGTCTCCTTTTGATGTGGAGGAATAGTGGCTCTGCTCTGAGCTCCTCACCCTCGCTCTAATGCTGAGCCCAGACACCTTTTCGAGGAAGCTCATTTCTGATCATTCTTGTGGTCTCTACCCACAGCTTGTGACTGTGGCTGAGGGCAGGAATGTCGATCAACGGGCAAATCGACAGCTTTGCCTTTGCACTCTCTAGATAACAACAAACCTACACGATCTGGATCACTGCACATGCTGCGTCAATCCGTCTATCAATCTCCAAGATCACGAGCGGCACTCCAGGTCAGGCAAAAACTCATCCCTAACCCAAAGGAGAAAGCAACTTTTTCCTCCAAGTCTGAGTCAGCAGGGTTGACCCTAATGTGAGTGCACCTCACTCACATGGGAAGCCACAGGGGTGCGGTGTTTTGTGCATCGAGCTGCAAAAACGGAGGCCCTGGTGGTCCTATCCAGACTACTGACGCTGACTCCTCTCATCTTGTGCAATAGCTGTTGAGATATTTTAGTCTAAACCAAAGTGGTGGGCTAAATGACCAACAAATCGACAGCGCGCCCTGTAGAGCCGCTGCACCAGCCTGCCTAAAACTGCTATTGAGTGCAAAATTGCCTCATTCAAGAGACAAAATGAAAAACTCTCTTAAGCGTTGAACTGACAGTTAAAACTAATGAGGCACAAATACGCACTCTGTGGAGAAAAGGCGGACATTGTTCAAACGTCACCCGCTGCAGTTGCCTCAGGCTTTCAGGCAAAACTCTGCACCAAGAAACAAAAAACCTGCTGCACATTCTTCTGCAACTGATTTAAAATGGCAGGTGGGTTTTTGTGACCTCAAAAAATGGCTCCTTTCATCTTCTGTCTGTCTTTTGTGCCTTGGTGAGTACACCTACCATCTTGGCAGGAAAAGAAAGAAAATAAGAGGACTGGAGGGGAAGAAGCAGCTGATGGGACAGTGAAGCACAATGGTCAGTTATGGGAGCATCGAGGAGCTCCAAGCTCCAAACAAGCAGCCCCCAGTGCCTGAAAATCCACTCTCTGCATTGACAAAAGCAGACGATTATGTAAGGCAACCTAAAATATTAGTATGTGGTAACTCTAGTTGCCACGGCAGCAAAGCGCACACACTGTCAGGCTTGGCTCTGAAACACACACACACACACACACACACACACACACACAGCTGACATACCCTGAGGGCGGGTATTTGTGCCTTTATTCCTGTTGTCTTTGTGTTACACATACACAAGCAGAAGACATGACACTGTAATTGTGTCCTCTGGCCTTTAGTCGTGCAGCAGAGTCAGCAATCATTAGCCAGAGCAGTGAAAAACAGTCCTACAGTATCAAACTGTATAGATTATTATCATTCATGTTATTAGGTCATTATTAATGAAGCTATTCTTCGTGCTACTCCTGAGTACAGATGGCAAACGCCCTCAGAACATCACACATCCAATCAGAGGGGGAGAAATATAGCCAGAACAAACTTGTGTTGTAAATAATGCTGGTGCAGTCGACACCAAGCAAAGAAAAAAGTGCCACTAGTAACCACAGCCTTTTGGGTCTGAAAATGGAGCCAATGCTGAGGTGCATTCTTTTTAATGCCAGCAGGGGGCGACTCCTGGAGTTGCAAATGGAAGCCTGGATACACAGAAGTCTGAGTGAATCCCCATTGATCTAGAACCGCACTAAAAACTTTCCCTGGGCCAGATTCACAAAGGTGCATTTTGGCAGCCTTCGGGGATGTCTTTCCCAGGTCTCTACTGTGTTTTTCGGGGAATTTTTTGGTCTTTATTGTTAGGAAAGTTGATAAGAAACTCCTGCAATATGTGTAAACGTGAAACTTTATTTTCTAAAATTACCCAAGTTGTCAGATTGTCTACAAAATACAACTTATACACACTAAATACAATTGCAACCCATATGGCAGCACAACATGGCAACCTGCTTGAGATTTCACAATGAGACGTCAGTAACTAATGTTAAACTGCCTTTTCTCTGCCCTAAATTACGACAAAATAAATATATTGGAGGGTGTTTTCAAACACCTTTGAAAAGTCAGTGGTTGATTTGCACTGTGTCAATGTAGGTGGCAGCTTGTGTCAGGAAACATGAATCCAACAAATACAAAAGTTTCTGCAGCCACGGAGATCAGAAAGCACGTAATGCTCAGTGCACGGTCACACTACAAGGAACAAGATACAGGACGTCTTTATATACATTTTCTACACACACACACACACACACACACACACACACACACCCTGCTCGATAATCAGCTGGGACGCAGTGGATTCATATGTGTAAATCTGTGGCTGTCTCTGAGCATCGAGCTCAGCAGTCCACACACGTATTGGACTTCCACTAGAAAGTAGGTCTGATTGCGAGAGCCGGGAATTATTAACATGTGAACACACACACGTCTGGGGGAGGGAGGGGCTGTGTCTGTTTTACAGAGCAGATATCTGTTCACTGCTCGCCCCGTGACCCGGGTATGCCCTCAGGCCTTTTAGATTATTATACAGATGGGTGGACAAAGAGCCAAAACACGGTCAGCACGCGTTTGTCCACTGGGAAATAAAAGGAGGATATCCAGATATTGACTTGTCCAGAACAGTGCAGCTCAACTTGTATAAGAGTAATAAAAAATAAACGGATGAAGGTGAATGCCAAGATAAGCAGGCTCCCATAGTTCTGCTCGGAGGGAACGCTAGTCCAAAAATGTTGAAAACCTGCTATTGTGAAGAAGCAAAAAAACAAAGCAAAAAAACCTACAGTTCTGCTGGCTGCGCTGGTTAATTTACATAAATTCTGTAGCTCCCTGTGGTGAAGTCTGGAAGTCTCCAACCTTTAAATCAGACAAACACCAACTATCTTTATACAGAGAAACTCCACAGAAGCCACAGGCCCCCCTGCTTTTTAGCTTTGTTCCTCTCGAGGAGTGGCGATCTGATCGCTGCCGCATTCAGCCACAAAAACACATCTTTTGATTTACAGCTTAAAGCAGAGGAAATCAGTGACAGCCGGGGTTACTGTAACTCAGGGGGGGCAATAAAATGCACTGCTGTTCCTGGTGGGGCTGAATTTTTACAGTACAGGATTAGAAAAAGATATCAACAAGTTGTCTGAATCACAAAGAAGTAAAATGCTTACTTAATACTCCTTAACACTCTTAATAGATCCATTGCGATCTCTAAGTTCTACTGAACACACAATGAGAAATACAGTTGAAACTGCACTTATTTTTCTACTGATATCTCAGGTTTGTGATCATATGGCTTGTAAACGGCTGATGTGTTGAAAATAAATGTGTACAGATTGCACTCCTTTACAAATATTGTTATTTTGAAAGATCACTGTGCAATTGTTTTTAAATTTCCAGCCCACTTGCAGTTAAATTGGCCTGCATGTGGCCAGTGAACTCAAATGAGTTTGAAACCTCTTATTAAAGTCTTTCATTAAGGAAAGCAATCAGCATCTCAAACCTGCTAATTACCATCACGTTAAAAAGAACATATTAGGTTTGGTTTGATTGGACACATGAATCAGCCATCGATTAATGAGATTTTATTGTTTTTTTATTTCTTTGTTCATCTCTTGGCCTCCGATAGACTGGCAGCCTGTCTGAGGTGTGCCCCACCTCTCACCCTGTAGCAGCTAGAATGGGCTCCACCCCAACTCCTCCTGGCCCTGAATTGAGTAGGTGGAAGGCAATGGATTTAAGAACTGAACCTGGATGTCCTTTGGCCATAACAGGTAAAGAATAGAGTTGTGAAGTACCTCGTTCCCAAATAAAAGATGATGGATTCTTGTTTTTTGCATATACCAAGTTGGCACACTTCTCTGCAAACAATCACTGATTGTTGAACTGATGGGAATGTCAGTTTCATGACTCTCAGTTAAAAACTAAATTACTCAACAAATCAAGAGACGTGAAATATTAGTGAAATTGTAAGTGCAATAAAAGCTTTTCAACATGTGTTATACTGAGCATAACGAGAGAAAAGCAAGCAATAGGTCTAGTAAAAACATATTTCGGGCATAATAAGCTGCTGTAGCTTCAAACTGCTGACCTGAAATTTAGCTTTTAGAGTCAATATCAAACCGATGTCAGACCTAAATGTCAGATCTGTGCATCCCTATTGATTCTGCAGGAAAATTCTAAGGATTCATTCTCCATTCAGTGTTCAACTGTTCAATGTTCAACGTGGAGACAATCTAATACACAATGAGACATTTCAGTGTGGGTCTGTCAGACTTACCCACAGAGCCGTGCATTTGTAGAGACACAAAACCGATCAAATTTATGTCCATAATTTCAAAGCCAGTGATGATCTTAACTATTGCAACTGATCGATAGGTGAACAACTTCAGTTTGTGCAGCATGCAATGATACATCAGCCACCCATCAGCCTTGCAGAAAGCCACTGTCTGAGCTGCAAACAGGAAATTCACAGATGCCGGCGGGAGATGTTTATTTGTTTTCACTGGCCGAATGTTCAAAAACAGTTTGATCGAGGATTGAAAAAGAAAGATTTGAAATTGTTCAGCTATCTTTAATCATGACGATTTCTTAGTTTCCTTGGCAACACCCAATCGTCCAAGCATTTTCTTCCTCTAATCTGATTCAGGGTCGTGGGGTCCTTGGCAACATAAGAAAATAAAAATAAATGGACCAAAAAATAAAATGAAATGGTAGCTGCTATTAACCAAACCGTTATTTTAAACATCTGTATGGGCTCTATTTCATAGCAATCCATCTAAAAAAGTAAGGTGATGATTTAATCTACAGGACTCCTCCTCTGAGAACTGTGACAATATGCTCCAAATTTCATGCCAACTGTCATCAGATTACAGACGACTCTTTTCACCGGGGCCGTTACATGCAGCTGCACAACAGATATCACTCTACAAATGGAAACCCAGAAATGTCCTGCCCCTCACCTACTGACTTTGCATTTTCATACATGTATGAAGGTATCATTTATGGAGATAAGTGGAAGTCGAAACAATAACAAACTTAACAGAAATCTGTGTGTAAAGCTTGGGAGATGATGGAAGAATGGTGTGGATGTGTGTGTTTGTGAACTTCGGTGGGTTTACGCAGCATTTTTCTGTAATCAAAATGAAAGATTAAGAACTGGAGTCAAAGCTTGCGGTGTGTACTGTATATGGAAAAGAGGGAGAGCAGCACACCGAGTGCTACTCCACCTCCCACTAAGCCAGCTCATCTAATGGAGATCTGAGTAGGGACCTTGCCATGGGGAGACGGCAGCCTGGCACAAACACAGGAAATTGCCAAGGGAAACCATTCCTTCTGCTGATCCCTCTGCAGAGTCAGAAGTTATTTATTCCTGCCTCCGATCCATCAATTTATCACCCACTAACATGAGCCAGAGCTAGACCAAAACAAGCAAACTGTAAACACTCTGCCCCCAACGAACGATTTAATCTTCCCCTCAGTGTATCTGTGTTACTTAAAAAAAAACCAAAAACAACATACAGAGGTGAGACTCATCATTTTGTCAAAAAACAATCAGCAGCCAGCAGCTGGTGACAAATGAACAAATCGATCAGGCGCTAATCAATCAAGGCTTTTTGCAGGAAATGTAAAAGCCCTTCTGATCAGCAAAGACAAGAATTGCACATAAATGTTATTAGTCAGTGTCAACAGGCACACAGTAAGCTGCTATGCAATAATGACATCTCACCCTAATAATAAAGATAAACGAGCTGATAAGACATGGTGCTCGTGTAGTAAATGTTTGAAGATTAGGCCGTGGAATCGAGCTGCACCAATTGGATGATGAATTGATCGACATTAATTTAAACAGCAAACATCTGAGTTCAGTTGGAATAAATCCTCATTTTTATTTTTAGCAAAATCACCCTGCTGGCTACAGCGCTCCAGAGGAAGCCTGGAGGTAAAAAAAATTTAAAAAGTAGACTCATTCACACATAATGATAAATGAACATAATCAGTTTTCAGACGTATCCCTTGAAAAGCTAACTGGAATTAAATCCTTTGTTTGTCTGGCTTTTTACTATATTCCCTTTATACGGCTCATCTGTCTTCCCTATACAGAGCTGAGTTCTTAAACAACACATACAGTAAAAAACAGCTGAGGGTGGGAGATAAACTAGCATGTCTGAAAATGCATGCTGGCTTTTTCCCATTTAGCCTGGCGGGCCACGGCCAGTTAAAAAAAAAAAAAAAAAAACCGGAAAGAAAGCTGAAAAAGACAAAAAGAAAAAAAACAAACCAA
>VUQK01011487.1:13475-26334 GCA_015106715.1 Bujurquina vittata
GGCATGCCGGCTTTTTCCCAATTAGCCGGGGGGGCCACGGCCAGTTAAAAAAAAAAAAAAAAGTACCGGTAAGTAAGCTGATCAAGGTGAATGGCCAGCATCTGGCCCTGTTCACCTGTGAAGCAAACTGGCAGAAATTAACCAACACTAACGAGCATTCAGTATTTTCACAGTAAAATACCCGTAAAAGTTCTGAGTGAAGCCAACTGTGTGTATAGTTTAAATGTGATGTTTTTAGCTGTTTGCCGGTTTGTTTCACACAGTGGCAGCTAAGCTAAATTAAGACGAGGTGAAATGAAAGCTGTTTTAAATTTTGCATATCTGTTAACTTTGCTGCAGGCTGACAGCAGCCAGCCCTTCCCTCTCTCTACCAGCAATACCTGCAATATACACGAGGAAGTCTCATAATAATATTAAAAGCTTACAGATTAAGATAAAGCTAGTAATTAAACCAATTTAACTGAGTCAAACAAAATAATCAAGATGCCAGTAAAAGTCATCTACAGGCCCTGTGGCACAGTGGGAAATGCTGACCACTGCCGTTAAGGTCATCTCCCTCCATTTGGTCCTTAACCAATCCATCTGATCCATATATTTAATATTCTGAACTAAGCTAAGATGGCTAAGATAAATTTAAGAAAAAAAAAATCTAACCAACTGACAGAAACACTCTCCTTCTGATTTCTTTTAACGTAACCAATCCCCACATTTATTTGAAAGATTGTGTCAAGAAAGGCAGACATGAAGCTAATTTTAATATGAATCTCAAAATAATGAGAACTATTAGCGACCACCATAGATCTGTGAGATCGCTCTTTGGCACGACCCCAATCAAGATAAACTGAGTGTAGTGGTGCTAAAATGGGCTCTGAGAAATGATAAAGTCTCCATTTCTGGCATTTTAGAGGCAAAACAAATGTACAGCTGACCCACATTGGCTCAAAGATACAGGTATCATTGGTCATAAATGTTCCTGTGATTAATTCAGAGTTGATTAGATACAGAAATGGTCAAAAAAAAACATTTAGTAAACAAACACTTTTAACGGACAAGGATGAATGTTGTGTGTGTATTAAAGAGCAATTTGAAACTGTTACTCACATAACCAATTTATATGCTAAATTAAAGTACGTACCAAAATAAACTAATAAGCTTCTTGTTTGTGTTGGAAAGATATGGACTGAATGTGAGAAAGCCAAAGCAAATAATTATTTTGGCACTCATGACTCTGTGTTGGTCTTCTCCTTAATAAATGAGTGAATGGCAACAGATTATGGCACATTAGTCATCTATTAGTCGGCTCCATCCCAGCATGGGGCCAACACAGTGCCTGAGCCTGAACACCAGATTAATGCTGGCGTTAACCAGGTGAGGGTTTGACTGCTGGGGAGGAAATAATTGGATTGTGAGAATCCGGATAAAGAGATTTTTTGGAGGGAGGCGTTAAAAACAGGTTTCCAAAGAAGACTGCGGGGAAATACAGCACATTAACATCCCGATAAAGCCATATGATCAATTCATCAATACAGTGATGACACAAACTTAGCAAATCTTCCACCCATCCTTTTTCTTAACCGCTTATCCAGATCAAATTCACTGTTTCTCTGTTCATTTTGCATCCTTGAAAATATTTATAGATCACCATTCAGCCTAAAAACTATTGAAATTATTTTAAATTTTTGTCCATATCACCCAACCCAACGCTGGGGGATAACAAGATATTCAAATTCCCGACATGCTGGTGTTGCCATAGACAGAAGTCCTAAGTCAGATGTAGGATTTGGATGTTTGGGAAAAAAATTCCTGTCAATCTGTGTCTGGTAACTGTTGGGAAAAGTGATTCTGGACCAAAACAGTGTTATCCATACAACCTCATGGCCAGCTTAACCAAATAAATGACGGCATCTTCACAGTAAATCTCTGTTTTCTGTCTTTGGTATTTGGCCATGATGTAAGTCTGACTCTAAAATAACCCTCAAATTTCAAGGACCGGGCTTTGTCCATTACACTGACCTACGCCTACATTCAGCGCAGCACTGAAAATGCAGCAGCTCTTTGGATGAATATGGAAATGACAGGAAAAAAATATATGAACGTTTAATCAAGCAAACCCTGTCAGATATACCAACCACTCTGTTACAATGGGCTCGAGAATAACAGTGATGAGTATCCCCGGTTATTTATGACTCCACTTCCTGAGGGCTCATACACCAGCCTAATGCGTCCTGCTGCCACAGGACCAGGTACAGGTTACACAAACCACTGCACCTGTGATTGAATTCAAATCCATTTAATGCTGAACCGCGAAGCAGCAAGGGGAGCGTTTATGCTGACGAATGCCTAAAACCCTTTCTGGTACAAAGCAAACAGAAATGGGCACAAATTATTGTTTGCTCTGAATAATAAATGAGACAGTCTCACACTGCGTGTCTACCACTGCTCTGCATCATTGTCATTACCTTGTGGGCTATTAAACACTGAGCTGTACAATATTCACATCACTCTCACATATTTTTAGTAAAAAAAATTTTTTTTTGTTGCATTGAAGGCTTGTAACCTTTTTTCCTCCTTAGGTGACTAATTTGCATAAGTAAGCAGAGGAACTCACTATACAGAAATCAGGAGCCAAAAGAACATTGTTTTTAATCTCTAATATTATCACAACAATAAAATAATGAATACTATTGCCATAAAGATATTTATGCATTAAGGAATTAGTTAGGTTGTGGTGACTAAATGTCCTCTGGGTGTGTTAACTCAGCTACTGCCATTTAAACTGTATTCAGAGCATGTACAGAGATAGAAAAGAGGTTCACCTGTGACAAGAAAAAAGGGGACAGCTGGAGGCGAAATAAGACACCGGGTTGAATGTGAATGGGACCGCTGAGCCTTCTGTCTAAAAGGGCTCACCTGCGACTCTGTGACCAAAGAGGTGAGCCTCCTGTGGGGGAAGAGGAGCTGGCAGACAGGCACACCTCCCCATGGGACTCAACAGAGAATCAGCCAAGGAAGTAAATGTAAAGTACAGCAGTCAGAGACCAGTCAGAAAAGTGAATAGTGGGGCACAACACAGACGTAAGGAAAACAAGGGAAATTTAACCTTTTAGGTAAAAAAGCACCATATTTTGTGTTCTAAAGTAGATTTACATTATTTCCTTATTTATCTATATTAAAAATCAAGAGAGTGTGTCAATATATAAAGTGCATGTGTTGTTGTATGTACACATTTGCTTATATGTGTGCAGTTTTTATCAGCAGTGCTGTGCAGTACCCATAAATATTATCAGTGTCTGATTATTGTGTGGGTGACTCAGATCGAAACGCAGGTCCACCCTCCATATAAGGTTCTGCCTTTGCGTTCTGTTGACAACCTCACCTTTGTTCAACCTTTAATAATCACACACACCTGTACTTTAGGGCAGACTCAAGGTGGGGCTTAGGGTGAGTAAATAGTCTGTCTCAATAAAATGCAGCACTAACTAAATACTGACTTCAAGTCTTAACAGGCTACTCTCTGCACCCACCCACAGACATACTGCACTCGTGGCAGGCAGAACAGGACACGTCCACATTACACAGACTCCCAAGAATGCAAGAAATAAGAAACATCCAAAGCAAGCTATCAGATTATACAATCCCTTTAATTGACAATGTCCTGAACCATCTTCCTCAATTCATTTTTGACTGACTACGTATGCTCCACTCGCTGTGCTCATTTCTGCCTTTAATATCAAACTCAATTCTGCTTATTTGATTCAATGGCCCTTTAAATCAAGCGCCACGCAGTCACTGAACTGAAAGTCCATGCACTTGAATGAAATCAGACTGTGATGAAGGGAATCAGTGGAAAACATCCTCACCCACTTGTTGTAGTGTGATTGATTTTTGAGTGCACGCATCAGGATGAAAGCACGTGTGATGGATGGACCTGACATCTGACTGACTGGGAGAAGAGCAACAGAAATCAAGAACATATTGTAATAATAATTGTGAAAAACCTGAAAGAACAACACTCTGTCTTAAATTATGTGCCTTCTAATACTACGATTTTTTAAATGTTGCAGCTTACAGAAAAGCACAGTGGCCGCAACAGAAAGTGTGTGTCTTTTGCGTGCAACTCCTGTCTGACCAGAGGAATGGTGGTTAAAGGTTAACATCCACAGCACTCTTACAAGAAGGTTCTAACAGTTTCTAGAAGTAATTTTTATCTTTGAACACTTCTGATGTGAGGTGAAGCAAGCCGGCTTCAAGCAATGCAGTTTCTCAGACTCGGATGTCCATACAGTACTGTATCAGAGTGCCACAGTGGTGCAAAAGCCTCGAGAGACTCATTAACAAATCACAGACAGGTGCAGTGCATAGAGGGCACGTATGAATGAGTCAGAGTGGCTGAGATACCCTGCCTGCTCCCATCCTCTCCTCAATTAGTCCCCCTTAAACTCCATAAAATTTGAAACTGTGATCAGCAGAGATGATCCCATGGGAAGTGTTGCTGTGGGTAGGCTAACCACATGCAGTTGAAAAATCTATTAAGCAACGGAAAGCAGTTCTTCAGGAATCAAATGCTCAGGGTAAACAATAATAAACATGACTAAGAGGATTAAGTCATGGTAGCGAGCCCGTGAAGCTTCACATTCATTTTCAGTTTGCATATTAGAAACTCTGAGAGGCCAGAAATTAAAAAAAAAAAAAATTAATAAAAGGGCAGTGAAAATGAAGTGTGTAGCTTTAGTCAGTTACTCTCACATAGAACATGCATTTCAAGTTTTAGCACAAAATAACACCCCACTTTTGAGTCTCAAATTCAGCCAATACAAGAGGTGCAGCACCTTCAGCTGATGACACGTAACATGCATGGATGTGGATTTTGTCAGACTGGCGCTATTAAAAATAATTAAATATATAAAAATCCGGATTTCAGAGCTGAGTGCAAAGCATTGGTTTCTTTTGATGCACCCATCTTTTTAATCCGTGGAGCAGTCTTTGGCTGATTTTCTGGGAATTCTGTTAACATGCCAAATGCTCAAGTTTAACCTCTAAACATCTGTGAGGTCACAGCTGCTCCATCCAAGGTTAGGTAAGTGAAACTATCTCACGGACTCGCCCAGTTTTAGTCCACTGCTTTAAAATGATTTAAAAGAAAAAAAATAACAGTCAGCACACATTACCAAGGCTGCCTGGACTGTGTGTTGCACACAGGAGAAAGAGAAAATGGAAGATCCAGATAAAGCCCTGGAGATCCAATATGCCTTAATATGTCTGCAAAGGGTTTGGGTTTCTGCGCTTTGCTGTATAGAATTTTTGCACAAATAGAACTCCATAAATAAAACATTATAATAGACAAAATAATTTAGGATCATTATACACACATATATAGAATCATTTTATAATCAATATGAATAAATTGATAAATTATTATCAATATATCATGAGTTTAAAATATACTTAGAATCATAGACTCATATACAAGATGCTACAGACGACGTATGCTGTCTGTGGCTCTAATTTCCAAACAGTCCTGTCCTCAGACGAGGCAGAGGAGCTGCTGAAGGCTTTTTCACACAACTCTTAAACCCTGACAGGTGACCTGGTGAATGCTGTTAACAGGAACAATATGCTGATAAGCTCCAGACACACAGCAGAGCTTAGTCTTAAAGAAATAAGCTTTGTAGATGTTGATACTGGGTCATCAGGTGCCTGATGGCAACACTAAAATAAAGTTAACCCTTTTGATGCAATGAATGCCTGCATGAAATTTAGTGAAAATCCGCCAAATTGTGGATGAGAATTTTAAAAGTCAAAAATCTGCGCTGCTTGTACCATCCGATGTTAGGCGATTGCCATTAAGAATAAAAATAAATAAATAAATCATGAATAAACTGTGAAAAATGTCACTCTGACCGAACTACCTCACCCTCCCTGTTACTAAACCACTCATATGTCAAAAAAATAGAAAAAAAAAAGAAAGAAAAAAAGCACGCTTTTAAACATTCAGGCTACATTCTGCAAAAACCTTTTAGCTTCCACATGCTAAGTGGATGCTGCTACTCGTCTGCAGTGTAAGACGGATAAGAGCTCACGGCCTCCTTTCATAACACAATCCATGCGTTTTAGAGCATGAAGAGGAAAATATCTAAGCAGAAGAGCACACATGGTCTACTCTGAAGTTACACTGGTTGGTTCCGCTCTTTTCAGCAATCTGGTGTCAAGTGCTTGACACAATTACACTAATGTCTGTGCTAATGATATTTGATGACAATGTGCTATATTTAGGGAGGCACACTGAAGTTCACTTTATTTGCATTTCATTTGGACCATTTCCCACAATTCAAGGGAACATTAAGCCTCAGCTGGTGGTTCACTGTGGTTCAAGCTGAGATAAACTTCCTGCAGCCAAAGAAAAGAGCAGAACTGAGAGGTGATGATGACCCTCTGAGGAGATTTCGTCAAACACTGATCTACTAGAAAAACCAAGGAAATAAAGCAAATCAATAAATAACAGATTGAAAAGGAGAGTGTAAGTGGATGTATTTTGAGCTAAAATCAATAAACAGCTGGCAACTCGTTTACTATGACAGGAGCTCAGCATTAGCTAATGATTCAGTAATACTACATATATAGCAACAACCCACATAAACAAGTCTTTATCTTAGAACCAGATGTATTGGAGTATCTGAGAAAAAGGGTTTATGGATGTGTTGGAAAGCCTCAGCACAGCCTGGGCCACATGTATGTTCATATACGACCTGCTCTGCATGCCCACGTGCAGTTTGGGACTCAATGGGTGGAAAAAAAAGAGGGGGAAAAAAAAAAGTTGTAATCTCCCCTCCTGTTCTCTCTCCTCTCCTCTTGTAATCTGAGATTTTAATCTGCTTTTCAGAGTAAAGATTATCCAGCAGCTCCCGCTCAGACAGCGGCCTCAAAGGCTCCGCGGGAAACACAGCGGAGTGAGGGTACAGATGTGTGAGGCTGTAATCTTGAGAAAAAGACAGAAATAGTAAAAAAAAAAGAAAAAAAGGAGAGATTTAAAGGGTGTGGAAGAGGAAGTGACGAAGACCCTATTTCTCACTTCTTTCATGCCTGCCATTTTCGATCTGCAAGAATAAGCTGAGGTCAGTGCTTGAACTCCACAGGTGGACCATCAGAATCAGATTAGCGCTTCAAAAGAGTACTCACAAGTTAAGGTCAGAGTTTATTACTGCGGCCTTTAAGGGAACATTTGCCCATTTTTACATTTTAATCACACTGTACAGGTTGCAAAGGTGACCTGTATTCTTAAAACTATCAGCCACAGCAGCCGAGCTAACCACGCTGATGAATCATCTTAAATGCCATCCCCCATCAGATTATTTACAACACTTTTAATATATATAGCAGAAATAACGCCATTTAACAGTATATGCAATATACTGACCTCCATATCACAGAACATCCCTACAGAGATCCATCGGCTTCTCTAAAGATACTTCAATATAAGCATGAATGAAACACTCAATAACCAGCTATGTACCAGTGTCACTGCATTATGTATTCAAATAATAAATAACGGTCAAATAAAAGGAAATCTGGGGCACTCTTTCTGTTTTTACTTCTCTTCTGTTACGTGTTCTGGTACAAACATGGTTGCTCATATTAAACATGGTCAAAGTTTCAAATAATGAAGTCAGCACACTGCAAGAAATCCAGTCTCGGACTGTAAACACTGTGTTTCAGACAGTTTTTGCAACTCTAATCTAACCAGAACCAATATTTACCTTTTGGTACCAGAATTCTGAAAACTCAATTGTATTTTTTTTTCCTCCCCCCAGTACCGTAGCAGCATATGCACAGAACGCTGAAAATCTTTTGAGGTCAATAAAGCTCATGTTTCAGCAATACTGAAATGCAGTGTTCATTTGATGGGATAACACAATTATTTGTGTCTAACAATTTTTATTTTGCTTCTAAAGTCCCAGCCTGAAGCCGAGAAACATCCACCAGCAGCCAGGCACTCTACCTCAACAAATATTGGATCAGCAATGAAAATATGGTGCCAAGCCACTGTGAGCACAGGAAATAAACAGGATTGTAGCTCAATACATTTGCACAGAGCAGCATTGTTCTAATCTTTATTTAAAAACAATTTTGTCACTTTATCTGGACACTTTCCCCCTCGTGGTACTAAAATTGGCATCGAGTATATTTGTGGGTATTGGTATTGAGTTTAAAATTTTAGCTCTGGATCACGTCAGAGAGATAAACTATTCCTTAATGGTCATCTCGGGCAGCCCCACCCACCTGCTGTTCAAAACCCTATGTTTAGGGGGCAACCAATCATATCTATCTATATATATATATATATATATATATATATATTTAAAATGTAAAAGGGTTTGTCCTGCATGGAGAATTTTGGTGCCAGCCAAAAACAGTGCAGCCGATGTTCTCATTAAGGTCTGACTTCCTCACTCTGTCTGAAGGCGCCACAGCAAGTAAAACATTTCTGACACACTGCAAAACCGAACACCACACTCACACAGAAGGCAGGTACTGTCTTCCAAGGCAAAAGGTAAGGATTATGGATGAGGCTCATGATTCAGCACAGTCTGGTTCTGGATAGGGTTTCTGACATGGACAGGGAGCAATAATCTTATTTTTATCTCTCCAACTGCTAGTTACTTCCAGAAGGCCATCCACTTCCTCGTCAAAGTAGCGGATTTCCCCTTTCACACATCTCCCTGTTTCTCAGAAGCAATTAAATTGCACAATCCCGGCACAACCCTTCAGTTACAGCTTTCCATCTAAATTTTCCTTCCGTTAAAAGCCCCATTATTAAAAGAACAAGCCAGACCAGTTTAAAACTGTGCAAGTAGGTTTGTAGATCCATATGAGCTCATTCCCTGCTCCTTTCCACTGGCACCCTCCTCCCAATTTCCTCCTGAGGAGAATCTCCAAATCTTGCCTGGGTGCGGTTTGTTCCACACACATCCAGAGTTGTTTGTAGTCCATGGTGCTCCTAAACTTTGTGGTAACTTTACAGTTACATTAAAAGGTGCAAATAATTGAAAGACCAGCACCTCAAACTTATAAAAATTACAATGAAAGGCGCATCAGGATCAGTTTATTGTCAAATTGCTCTAAGAATTGATTAGTTTTAGCTGTGTGACTATCAAAGTGTTAAATAAGTGTATACTGTACCATCAGTACAGAGGGGTCAGTGTGCAACAGAAAAAAACAGCCATTTATGCTCTGCTTGTTTCAGCCAGTGACGCACACACGCTGTCAGTTGGGCTAATTATTTTTTCATGACTCTCCACAGTTCATTTCAGACAGTGTATGTTAAAAACAGCTTGGAGTCCGCTTTAGCAGCTAAAAACAAGAAAACGCCAGAGAAAGAAAAATGTAAGAGCTGTGTTTTTGCACTGCAGCCAGCCAGCAGCATCACCACTAGCTGTGATGATGAAGCTCATTGTCAGCGCCAACTACAACAGGAGCTGCCATGAGAATTCACTTAAATCTGTTAAGGTTTGTTAGGCTGAGTATAAATGCAAAACAAAGGGTGACAAGAGACGCACTTCATCTGTAAACTAAGAGAAGCAAAACCCAGAAAAGCCTTCCAAAAGGTTTGTATTTCTAGTCTATTTTGGTTATACTAGTGCATTACTACTAATTTGCATGGTTTATGCTTCCAAACAAGCTTCCGAGCATTAGCTGATAACTCGACACTTTACTCCCTTGTCTAAATATGTTAACTTAAAAAAGCCAAACAAACAAACATGCAGGCAGATTATGAAGCTAACACTGAGTCCACACGTCAAAGGCACTACACCCAATTTGCATCTCTATGCTTGCCTTTTCTCTTTCCTCCCAGCTCTCAATCTTTAGCAGTAGACCTTTTCTGAGACTGGAAGTTCTCTTCCTGTTAAAAGGGAGTTCTTCTGTCCCACAGTCACAAAGTGCCGCTCACAGGGAATCATCTTACTGTTTTTCTTAGTGATTTTTTCTGTAACATTTAAAGGTTTTTACCTTTTTATATAGGATAATAGTTTGTCACATGCACAGTTATACACAGTATAACTGTGTATTACAGTGAAATGTTTTTTGTACCTCCAGCCAATAATAAGTAGTGAAGATGGAAAAAACAAACAAACAACAAAACAAGACAAAATCAAAAAAAGATATATATATATATGTATATATAAATAAGAAGAATAAAATTGGGTTATTCACACTATACACTATACACACTATACATAGATAATAATTTACACTGTGCATTGTGCATAATAATCCAGTTTAGGGCTCGGAGTTGAGCAGATGGATGCCTTGTGGATAAAACTCTTCGCTGTCTGGCCTTCTTCACAGTGATGTTAATATGATGAGTCCAGGACAGGTCCCGTGAGATGGTCACTCCCAGGTATTTGGAAGTGTCCGCTCTTTCCACCTCAGCACCACTGATGAGAAGTGGATGGTAGTCCCTCTGCTGCTTCCTGCTGAAGTCCACAATCATTTCCTTTGTTTTGCTGACATTAAGCAGAAGGTGGTTCTCCTGGCACCAGTTCTCCAGGTGGGAGACCTCCCCACTATAGGCTGTCTCTTCACTGTGGGAGATCAGTCCCACAGCCGCAGTGTCGTCGGCAAACATTATTATGATGTTTCAAACCATCATTTTAAACCACTTTAAACCATCTTATGTAAGTGATGTATATCTGGAAACTATCTGAAAATTATATCAGGACCTCCTGTCCTGAAATACTCCAGCACTGCTTAATGTTTTCCTGGCTCAGAAAGGGCCTTTGGGGCATGACTTTGCATGACGGCAGTGAGTCTGTGACCTTATTTGACAAAAATCTATGCAAGTTTTGGTTTCCTGGCATTTTCAACCATTTTTTTTAAAACATGGTACCGTATATAAGAAGAAAGCACTTGTCTGAATGGGTGAATGAAGCTTGTAGTAAGAAAGCCCTTTGAGTGCTGAAATATAGCAGAAAAGCACTATATAAAAGTAACAGTGCATTTAAATTCCAGGTATCCAAGACTCACTATAAGGAGCTCACAGAGGCATGCATCCATACAAACTGTTTTGTATTTAATACCAACTTCATCAAGTTCAGTTACAGTCCTCTCCTATAAAGTCCGACGCTCCATTTCTGGAAGCCTGATTAAGAAGTCTCTAACATACTTACAAGAGCTGAGTACACCGAGATGTTGGCAGGAGTTCATACCAGAGCTGTGGTGATACAGCTCACCATGCATAGTAACCTTGAAAGATGTTCCACGCATTCTGAATGAGTTGGCATGCAACTACATGCAAACTCCCCCCAGTGAATTACATAAGAACTGGCAGGTGAGTGGGGCAGAGACTCCACGGAAATAGCTATGACTTTATTTACACACTGCAGAGTGTCTATTTCACTAATGCTGTAGTTCAAGCTTTGTTTTTTAATATGGCTGGTGCATATTCTAGCTTTTTAACACTTAAAATGATACAGAAATCTTATTTTATCTGAATCTATAACGAATAATCTTAGTTAAATATTTTTAATACCCCTCAGCCGCCTTTTTTAAAATATATTTTCAAGTTCATCTTGTTACGTAAACTTTCATAAGACCAGGTGTGCTCAGTGCAGAAAGAGCGTTTCAGGAGACTCAGATATAATCTGCAGATGTATTTATTGTGGCTTACTCGGTACCAAAGAGAACAGGGTGGCCACACATCTTTACAAGTTGCGTTATCACCTGAATTCTGATGCAATCCTTCCACTGTGAACACTGATACAAATCAAAACCAACGTTCAGTTCATTCCTTCATTCAGACAAGGTACTTTCTGATCATTTGCCTACAGCTCAGCTTCCTGGTCATCACGTGACCCCAGACAAAGGCAAATATAATATAAACAGATGTCAGAGACAAGGCTTACAGTGCTAGGTGTGACCCGTAGAACGTTTACAACAGAAACTGAGATACCTTATGTAAAAATCCCTATCATATATGGCTATTAAGTTTTAGATTTCTCTCTTAGTCCTGCTTTTAAGTCCCTATCCTGTGTATTTTTCTGTATTGTACTGTTATTCAATCATTCCTTGATTGGAAAGCACTTTGGATCACCTCCGATTGTATTTAAATGACATTTAAATTCGCATTACTGCAGGACTAGCTGGCCCCCGTGGCTAGGTCGCTCTTGAAAGAGAGATTTTAATCTCAATGAGACTTTTAGCTGGATAAATAAAGAACATAACAATTTGTTACCTGTTTACCAACAACAACACAGTACCACTCCACTGGGAAAGGCTAGGCCACAAAGTACCCCATTAATGCAAAACTACACCAATCATTTTTATTATCAGTTAATCTGCAGATTAATTAGTGACGTTCAACTGACAATTTACTGCCAACAAAAACATTATACTGCTTTGATGGAAGATGAATTTGTATTCTATTTATTAAAATGTCAGAAAATAGTGATGATACAGAGCGGAAATTGGTATTCAAAAATGTCAGCAGATAAAAATTGAATAGGCTTTTTTTTAATCTGCCAAAAATGATTAATGTCTGATTAATTTAGTAAATAAAAGGTCACTACACAGTACAGCATCTGTTCTGATAATATTTTTATAAAAGAGCACAAGATGATTCTTCAAACTGCTTGTTTTGTCCAAAAACAACCGGAAAGCCCAAAACAGTGAATTTAAAACAGTATATAACAGGCAAAAAACTGAGAGGCCAAAAATCGGCCAGCACTTCACAATCCAAGATCAGAAATCATCAGAATTGGCACACTTATTGCTTCAGTAGCTCATATGACAACATTCTGATCAAACACTTCACAGCTGCTGAGCAGAAACATAAACTACACCACACAGTGTCACATTACTGCAG